>JBBPMP010000496.1:0-14907 GCA_038090395.1 Boletales sp. KT-2023a
ATACTATAAATGGAAGAGCAGCAGGAGAGAGGGCCATGAGCAGGATGCACATTTCTGATCCACATCAGACCACTCACTTACTATAAATGGAAGAGCAGCAGGAGAGAGGGCCATGAGCAGGATGCACATTTCTGATCCACATCAGACCACTCACATACTATAAATGGAAGAGCAGCAGGAGAGAGGGCCATGAGCAGGATGCACATTTCTGATCCACATCAGACCACTCACTTGCTATAAATGGAAGAGCAGCAGGAGAGAGGGCCATGAGCAGGATGCACATTTCTGATCTACATCAGACCACTCACAAGCTATAAATGGAAGAGCAGCAGGAGAGAGGGCCATGAGCAGGACGCACATTTCTGACCCACATTAAACTACTTACTCCCTATGAATGGACATGAAGTATCCATAGTAACATTATATCAATAATTAGTGTATTCCAGTTACCAACATATACACTAAAATTCATACCTTTTCAATATCAGCACAATTCATGTTAGCTAAATTCTCCATCTCTCTTTTAAAAGGAAATAATTACCTTGAAATAGATATTTATTAATTTTCTGCACATTTATTGCATATGGCTCATACCTTTGTATGTGGGAACCAGGCACACAAAGCTTTGACCAGCATCTGCTGATCATCCCCCACCTCTGCTAACTGAACACCAGGCTCCAAGGCACTTATGGAGATTAGTACATGTATATCACTTTGACCACCCTCTCACTTACTATTTGACAGCATACTTTGTGCACAGCAAAATGTTCTTTTCTTGTGCAGACACTAACAGCATTTGCAATGACTCAGTATTCAATACAGCTGCTGTTCTTTCCAATAGTATTTGACATCCCAAATCTGAGGTATCCATATCTGAACATACATTTACTATCATTTCCAATGGATGGCATATAATTTATACTTACTATCCAGTTGCACTGATGCTTGAGGGGGATATTTCATTTTGCATAAATCCCCCCAAATGTTCCTCTGCTTGAACTTTTCCTGGGCAACCATTCGTAGTCTTGTCAGCTTTTCCTCCTCAGGCAAAAACAGGTACTCAGGCTTCATTGCCTGTATCATCAATGCATCAAACTTTGTGAATACCACTATGACTGGCACTATCATTCAAGTCATTAGTATACCAATTCTTTTCAAGAACAAATATTCACCATTTTTTGTGTCACACTCAGTAAAGAATCTTTCCTCTGCAAAAGTAATGGCACGATGAAGTTGATCCATTGGAATACAGTACCTAATTTCTTCAAATATAATCCTCACAGATATCTACAACTACTCACCATATTGCATGGATCTGCTTCTTCAGTATGGTGGTGTTGGTGTGCTCTGCAACAAACTCTTTCATCTGCTGCAATTCTGCCTCTCCTCCAGCTTCAAATCCAGGGGAGTCATGAAAGACAAAATTTTGATTGCTTTTGAAGACCATTTCATGTTGGATGTTGTGCAATCCACGCTAAAGAGTGGGTTAGGCTACAAATTTAAGAGATGTGTTACTTACCTCCCTTGTCCCTTCAACTACATGGTCAATCTAAATCCATGTCAACTAGCCATCATCCAACAAATCTGACATGATACAAAATACCTTGTTTCCTTCATAATCATAAATCTCTGGATCTTCTGCCGAGTTGCAGACCTTCTGAAGGATGGTTGTCTTCCCAGCATTTGCCCTCCCAATGATGAGAATTCTGATCCGACCAAATTTTTGCATCATATCTGCATCAGTGTCTTGCATAATGTTGGAAATATCTACAGCCCTTCCTGGAACTTTGAAGTTACTTGCCTTTCAGAATGTATCATATGTGTCAAGATGCATGCAGTGCTCACCTGGTATGTCAGGTTCTCCTTGGGACTGGGAATGATGCCCTTCACCATCTTGGGGTCCAACAGGAAGAACACCCAAGCCACTGGCAATCATACCAGGCTGCACATGGCCAGACCCCTGGGAAGGTTGGGTGGTAGCAGTCCTCTGAGATGTAGGACCTTTGGTATCATGGAGATGAATGGATTGAACATTCAACTCGCCGGGAACCACGCCGGTTTGCATGAGCCCGGACCCCTGTGCAGGGCTACCGGCTCTATCTGATGTCTCCGCGTGGGTGGGGAAAGCGGCGTGCTGGGCCAGGATTGGCTGCAAGCCCGAGCCGCTGGAGATGCCAGCGCCCATATGCGTGGTGGGGACATCGGTCGTTTGGCAAGGCGCTGGAGAGGCGCTTCTGCTGCCGATACGGGATCGGATGGCTCTGATTTTTTTCTTGACGGCTTTCATCGTGAGAGTGGGCAACTGCAAAGCCAGTGAGGGTCGATGGACCCGAGTGATCGCTTGGATGATGGTGGATCCGAGTAAGCACGACAAGCGCCGAGCGACGACTTGCTGTGTATTTACCAGTGTTGACAGTCTCAAACTTTAGATACTCGGCAAGTGCCGACACTCAGAACTTGCGGACAAGGTATTGTAGTACTCAAGGTTTCACCGTAAGGCTACGACTTGTGCCATGTTCCTTTCATGTCCCATTTCAATCGCGAGAGCCCACATTGACGACCACCATCGCTATGCACCGCCCCACGAGTTCATTTCTCAAGTCAGTCAAGACGGTGATGGTTAGACCTACTCCCATGTAATACGAGTGAGTATGGAGGGCATTCTGTTGACTTCTATGATGGTCGATCGGACGTGCTGGGTGCTGCCACTCGGAAGAACCGATTGATAAGACACAGGAGGGACATAAGCCAATGAGGGTCTATCAAGGTCAGGCAGCCTACTCCCGCGCTGTCGCTGACGAGCCACCGATAAATACACCTAGAATACGCGTGTATACCCGGGCAGCTGCAACATTCGATTATGCCATTCTCCAATGAGATCCGCCCCCGCAGCCTGCCTTGCGCCTGCACCTGAGGGTCAACTTGAAGCCGGCCAACAAGTTCTATTCGTGTGCGCTGCTTGTGCTTGCTTCTACGGTGCGTACAGGCCTGTTCGCTGATTTCAGAGTTTGGACGAGGACGAGGGCTTGACCAGACGAGGGCGATGACAGGTTGTGGCTCTGTTCGCGCAGGTGACTTTACACGACTGTGACCGAGAGACAAAGAACAGGTTGATGAATCTAGTTCATTAGTCTATGTCGTGCAGAAGATGCCAGTCGGTTTACCGTCCCACATGCGATATCAGGACAAAGTCTTCTGTAGTCTAACGTGGTCAGTTCGGAAAGAAGTTTCCGCTAGAAAATGAGAAATACGACAAAGCGATCAGATAACCTAATCATTCGATCGCGTCGCAGAGTAACATTGATGTGATAGAGAAGTCGAGGATGTCTGTTCTATATGTCCGTGTATAAACTGCACATGGCTACCAGCCGCCTGTAGCTGTGCTCAGCTTGTCCACAGTGACAAGACAAAATTGGCGTCTGATATGACGTGGCCGAACGAATTCAAATGATAATCGATATACTTCCCCTCAGAGACTAGTAGAAAAGGGGGAAGGAAGTACTCACATATCTTGTGCCGAGGAAGGTCCATTTCCTCCTTCGCGTATATGGTTGTGTGTGTCAAGAATGAAAGCATTCGTATTGCTCCCACCGATGACTTTGCGCTAATGGTATGATCAATTCGATGGTGATTCAAGCAAGCGGTACGGCAGTCAGAGAGATGGTTATGTAGATGAGATGGAAGGACTCGCAGAACGTGCTTCTTGATGTTATGGTGACTGGCGACGAATGGGTGGGGAAAGATACGAACGACGTGCTCCAGAACATGTAGTACAAGGGTAGGGTATCATTGCTGCTCAACCTTCCAAGATGCCCATCTCTCGCCACTTTTTATGAAGCAGCCTGATGCCGACGGGAGCGGTGGTCGTGCTCTTGTCGTCCTTGATTTCGAGTTTGTATTGGCGACCAAACGTCAAAAAGGTGGGGAAGGAGCGAGTTGAAGTTGGGTTCGGAGGATCTGAGGGAAGCAGATATGGTGTGTGGGGCCTGAGGAAAGACGCGGAGGGGCTGGCGGTAGACGTGTCTGGAGGAGGAAGGATATACGGACGCGGTGGGGAAGACGTTTTCACCGTCGAGCCAGGTCATAGCGTAATCTCTGATGGTTGATCGAGGTGCAGGGGAGGCTGGACAGAGTCAGTCGCGATGTATCAAGAAATGGTAAGGGCCTCTATAGACAGCACTCGAGTCAATAATGGCGAGGCGTACGCACCGTTGATAGCAATCCATTCCCTTAGCTTGAGACCCTTTGGCAGCGGCCGACCCGCCATTGCGGGTAGATCTACCACTCGCATGGACGACAGGCAATCACGGTTGTGGACTCTAGGATTGAAAGTGAGCATGTCCTTCAACCGTGCCTTTCTGACTTCATGTACTCGATCTACGTTCACTCACGCGCCGGGATACGTATGCCCCTACCAGTAAGGATCACAAACGTTCGTCGCTATTATAGGTTCTTGTATTTATGATGTGGGCTCCCCTCCCATTGTACTTCGTAGTACTAGTAGCGTTCACTACCACCTAGGATGCACTTCACTGCCCTCACGACCCGCGCCATCCTGGCATGGGACTGCAATCACAGTTTTCAAATGATCTCATCATGTTGACGACGATAAAAGCACTGATCTTGTCGGACACTCATATCACATCAATCCACACGCACAAAATGTCGGAAGAGGTTTATATTCACTATCACATCTATGCACGGATTATATACATACAGCGACATTCAGAAATGAGTCATAGTTGTGCGGCCTGGCGGTTAGCAGTCACTTGTATGACCACCTTTGCCAAAATATCGTTCTGCGTCCATATATCAGTAGTCGAGTTATGTATCACCTCCAACAACCATTACGCCTTTCCAAACTTGAAAGTTTACATCGCAACACGTTAGGTGCGAACATGTTTATTCGCCGGCATCCAAGTCTTCTACGAGTGTCCGTAGCCCCTCCAGGTAATCGCACTTCTGGTCCGCCTTGATTCGCTCATACAGCCAGGGGCAATCAATGTTTAAGCATCCGTTCGGCTCGCTCGGTGCGGTAGACGTGCACGATGCGCATATACGCTGCGTGTTAAGCAGCCTCGTTTCGCCCTTGTGCAAACAAGCCAAGAGATTCGGCATTGTTTCCTGAGGGTTGGCTTGGCAGGCATCACAGATCCCTAGAAGGATACAAAATTGCGTCGATTCAGCATCGTTACGGACCATCACATACCACCTTCAGAAGCCGGACGGCCACATGTCACACAACGCGCGCTGTGAAAATGCTCGTCGATTTTGATTCTGTTGGTGTTCGCGGTCGCCCTCTTTCTAGGCGAGAGCGCGAACAAATCCCGCTCGTCGACGGCGATCGTTTTTGGCATCTCGTCATACCACGCGCGAACGTCTGCACCGACGAGGTTGAAGATGCGCTCCAGAGGAGGTATCAGGACCCTGGTGATGTAATAGGATGCGTCGATACGCATTTGGCTGGTCTCTGTCAGCGTTTGGTCGCTTCCCAAAGGTAATCCGACAGACCGGTTCGCCAAAAACTCTTCAGGAGTGACGGCTCTCTCCACGAGTCGTGCATGCGGGTCCCCGCGGACAATGACATACGGCACACGATCTGCATACTGGGTCTCATCGTTCCCGTCTTCCAACATCCTTCGTGCGGCCACTGCAACGCCAGGTGGGGGCGGCACTTTGTCACTGACAGCCACGAAATGTTAGCCGTCCATAGCAAAACAAAGACAACAACAAAGCGATCACCTATATGTACCCATCCGAACCTCCTTTGCAAAGATAAAATCCTGCAACGAAATCCTATTGCGCAAGATTTTCGACCATGTCTTGTAACAGTAGCTCTTGACTTCGCTCAGATCTTGCGTTCGAAATAGAATCCTGCGACACTGATCATGAGATCATACAAACATTGACGATGTAGACGACGGACTTTAGACAGGTCTCCGTCATTTTCGCCTGCGCGGGCACACCGTCGCGTCGCACGGTTTCAATACCTTTGGCGTCAAACGTAGGTTCGGCCTCGTCCGGCGTCTCGTACTTGAACCCGACGTATCTCTTCTTCGCCATGAGCACACATGGCAAGTACACCTTCCCACCTCCCGTCAGCAAAATGTATATACCGTCCGCACACAACTCTCACCTTTTCAAATTTGAGCTTGATAGGTGGTGGGTTCACAGCTGTGATTGTGTCTGCGATCTCATATCCAATCCTAAACGCCTGCTCCTTAGTTTTACCCTTGAGGTAGATGAACATCGAATCCGTATCCCCATATACGACCCTGGCCCCCCATTTCTCGGTGCTATCGACAACAGCGATGGCCTGGGCATCAAGAATCGGGATGGTTCACAATGATGCCGATGCGCGTAGCAATCACGGACCTTTTCGAGTGTTTCTCGACCACTCTGCACAATACTGTCAGCAATCTCCACCGCAGGCATCCGCCCAGAGTACGTCGCGCTGGTGTAACCGTATGTGACGTTGGCGATGTACTTGAGTCCGAGCTGGCGCGCATCTAATATCCGCCTGAGGGCCTTTCATACAAACTGAAATCGGAGTCCGAAGCAGATGCGAGAGCATGAATACTTACTTTATCGTCCCTTACACCCTTCATAGCTTGTTTTACCATAACACGGGTGTCCAACAGTTCGGTCAACATTCGGCTTAAAAGTCCTCGTCGAACGTTCGGCTTGATATACATGATCCCATTCGGCGCAACTTGGAACGAGGATACGTGAGCGGCGACCAAGAATGGGTTGAGAGAGCCGACGAACTCGTGATGTGTTCTTGCAGCTTCTCCAGAAGCCCTGGAGGAAGGTCGAGGTCAGTCACCCCGAGCTTGTTTCGCCCTTGAAACTCTGCGACGCGACCCAAACATGTCGAGTAGCAATAATTGTATGCAATCATGATCGATGGATAAAGAGATTGAAAATCAAGGACGAGGAGAGGTCCATTATAAAAGGCAGAGAGAGGTTCCATGATAAGCGGCATACATTCGGCAGCATTCTGTTGACCGACCTGGAATTGTGCTGGTTAGTTATCGGGGCTAGACGAGACAACGCAAGTCGTACATCTTGTTTACTGGGCGAGAGAAGAACAAAGCTCTCCGGCTTCGCAATACGAAACAAGAAGGATTCGACTTTGAATTGAGAGCCGCGGCTGATGACGGAGTAAAAATCGACCCCAAAGACGCGCGCAAATTCACTGCACAAAACTCGTCAGCGCTCCGCAATCGCTACGATGTCAAAAAATTACGCGGTTTTGGTTGTCGTCTCTGCTTCCTCTAGGATTTCAAGTGTCATCGCGGTTCGGTCACGAAAGTATCGAAGAACACGGGCAGTATGCACAGGACTCTCGCTATTATACCATGTCGTTAACGTCGATGGCGTATAACGAGGGACCCTTGTTGCAGTCGAGTCAGTAACAGCGTCTTCACCGTGTAGAATCACTAACCTTCTACGGAGGAGATGAAATGTCACGTTCTCGAACGTATAACTACGCAGATTTAGTTCGCTGCGCATAATTCTCCAAACGTTGAACACGTGTCGGCCGGTGACCCTGAAGGTAGTGGTCGTTCTGACTCCCCATTGATCATCATTCCGTGTCAATGTAGCTGGCGCCCGCCCCATCGATTCGGCAACGTCAAGGGCTACAGGCCTCCTCAGTACAGAGTTTTGATAGCAGGTATTTGTCCTACCGTATTGAGATCCCCGAGAACCGAGGTATCCCCATGATGCAGCCTGAATTTCCCAACCCAGAAGGATGTCTGGATCCACGTCAACGACGATGTCGATAATTCTATTGATTAGATCCAGTTCATTCGAGACTGTCTCGACGGGATAGTCACGTAAGCGACAGGGATCCAATTGTCGATTTTGGACAACCAAAACGCCTTGTTCGAGTACACCAGCGTGCATATTGTCGTTCCCTAAAGCGTAGAAAACGGCGCATATTTCGTCCTGGTTCGGGTCGGGCATACGACTTCCTCGAGAAGGCACTATAAGAACGGTTCATATAGTCAGGAAATGATCAAGGGAACACACACCGAATAATTCCATGGAGAATAATGTCATACATTGACCTTCGCGTGTGTTCAACTCGGATCGCTTCACAGGCAGTGAGTATCCGAGAGTGTTTATTGGCGTTCGCCCTGCAATCTGGGTAATCAGGTGAAATTGGTTACGATAGTCATCATCAGCAAGGGACGATTTACCTGTGAGTTGTCTGTCGCAGGCTTATTACTAGGTTTCAAGGGATTTTCCGCAAGCCACTTCTTGACCTGCCGAATGCTAGGGGGAGTACTTGCGTATTCCCATTCGTTACATGGTGCGGCGAGTCGTGTGGGCTTAGATGAAGAAACATGATTTTCACTCGTTTTCCACTCTTCAAGGGAATCGAGTCCATCGCTTTTGAGACGATATACAAGACCAGCATACTCTCTTGGACCATCTGGAACATCGGATTTCTTCGAATAAAATGGATCGCGATATATTCGCCTAGGTAATCCAAGTTGTTCAACAGTGTGCAGGAGCTCTGACGTAGAGGGTGGGAGAGGGGAGTACACAAAGAACCGGCTTGTTGAAAGCCGTGTTGAAGATTGAGAACCTAGTTGAGAGCTGTATGATGCCTTGACCGGGGAAAACGGCGGAGTCGAGGGGCCAGGCTGTGATGCCTTTTCAATCAGCTCCGTGTCAAGGGTACTGCGAAACGAATGAACAAACTACCACATTGCACACGAAACACCCACGGCAGAAGGTCCGGTTCCTCCTCCTGGATTAGATGTGAACTCTTGCGAGTTCCATTGGTGGGCGACATATCCAGGCTTAGTGTGATGGGACGTCAGTAAATCGTCACACAGTCGACAATACTTTACTGACGGGTGATCACGAACTGGAGTGAAAACGAGATTGGGCGTGGGGCCAGCATCGTTTTCTGACATCCTGGCTGGCCGTTTTGCAGCAATCAGGGTCCTGTGGAACGTGTTAGTATCACGAAGGGCCATTAAAATGACATTCTTACCTTGGCGTCGTGAAGCCGTCACGAATGGAAGTTTGCTGGTCAGTGTATCTTTGAACCCTAACGAACCTTTTAAGTTCTGGCGGGTGAGGAGAGGCTCAGTCTCAACTTGGCAGGTGTCACTGAATCATTATCGACAGAGTGACTGCGTAATCGTTTCTGTCTGTGGTGCGAAGTGAGCAAATGCTGCACGAGTAAATCATCGCAATACCTCGCTTGTATTAGCTGATTCCAGGCAATCGTAAAAGGATTCTTGATGACAGGAGCTGCTTCCTGTACCTGGGACGGATGTGATACACTGCAGTGCGTTAGCGCAATAGTAAAGAAAACGTCGGATTGATGGATTTACCTTGCTCCTTCAACTATTTTTCCGTGGTCTTCCGCCTCTTCGAGGTCGCATGTCAGATTCTCCTCCGGCTGACCTTCCTCCTCTGCTGTCTCGCCATTTTCGCCCAATTTTGTCCAATCGTCGTCTCCCACTGTCTGGTCAATCTCTTGGCTTGATAAGATTCCCTCGTCGACATCCACACCAATATGTTTCAGAGCACTGTTGCTCATCGACAACTTATCTTGGCTGGCCTGTGAAAAAGGGTTCTTCACCTCCTCAGCCTCAGCTTTTGGTAGAGCGATACCTATGTCCTTGGACACGGGTCCTCCAGGTTTCCAAGTGCGCCATTCTGCTTCCCACAGCGCTTCTATGCTCTCGAATGTAGTCATCACCCACTTTTCCCAGCGTGCCTCGCCCTCCACAGTTATTTCATCCTCTCTCTTCTCTCTCTGGATTTTGTCACGAAGTTCGTCCCACCATCGTGCTTCAGCAACCCAATCCCCGCCTTTTCCTCTCGACGACTTGCTCAAGTCGATCGGCACCTTCGGGGTTGGAGACAAACCTCTGGCGACTCTGCGAAGCCGCTCGTCTTCCCAAAGTTCACGGACACCCAAGACCACAGGGTCGGACGACATGGGTGGCCCGGGTATGATCAACTTGTGATGCACGTTACGCGCCGAAAGTTGGTTTCGATTCAGTATCTGGTGCGCGGCCACATCGACTTCGAGTGGCATGCGCGACTGTCGAAAGTGGGGAGACGGCTTGAATTCAACAAGGCTCGGGTCGTCCTCGTCGGCGCCACGCTTCCAAACTTGGCCAAGGTTGATCCAACCACAGCCGTATAAACCAAAGTCACACATGAACTGGAGGTGATAGCTCAGGTGGCCTTCGTAGATACGAAACTTGGTGTGCATGATTGTGCCGGATTGCAGCAATGTCGCGGCGCGGTGGACAATGGCAGGATCTGCGACGAGAATCTTGAGGAACGGAGCATAGGAGGCATGAAATCCATAAAAGTGAACACCCTTTACGAGGATGATGGCACGGACAAATCGGGAATGAGATGAAGTAGGATTCCGTTTGATTGAGAGTGCAATCGCGTGATTTAGGGATACGGACAGGCGTGCGATATAGTGGTTGACTAGGAGGGAGATGAAAAGGTATCAACAACTTATGAGAACGCTTACCGTCACCCGGAGCCATGTTTCCAGGATATTCAATAAAGAAGTACGGGTAAACCTGGTGGACATGGACACAAGCCTTCTCGCCGGTGGAAGAGGTGCCGTATATACGAATTATGGGTACGCGGTGCAGCGAGGCATTGTCAAGCGGTCCAGCAGGTGCCAAAATGTGGTCTATCTGGTGAATGAGGACGCTCAACGAGGCGCGCTCAGGCTCAGCACCGTTCGAGGTGCTCGTCATGGTACGAAGGCAAACTGTGGCAGTGCTCTACTACGCTTACTAAGGCCCTGTTCTTGCCCAGATCGGGCTGCGAGTCATTGACTACTCAACGGACCCCGACGGCGGCTGGCCTACATCACTTGACGATAAGTTAGTAGTAGAACCACGTTGTAATAAAGAAGCAATCCGGCAGCGGGAATCTCATGCAAATACAGAGTCCCTTCGGCCCAATGCCTGGGTGACGGACAAACTTTCCCCGAGGAAAGTCCTTCATGGTCGACGTGTAGTGTTTCTGCTTGTAACTTGGGTGTGCAAATGGAAATCCCTGATTCCTCCGATATCAGATGATCACTCGGGCCCAGATGACTCGATTTGCTGCGGCTCGAGCACCATCGCACATGCTCTCATGTCAACGTAGTCTTTCGAAACACATAGTACCGTTATACGTTACAAACTCACTAATCCATTTATTTCCATTGCAACACGACCACCTTTTTTTTTTCTTTCCTTTTGCCTCTGATACGGATCAAAAACTTGTTTGTGGCGTGGGGGGGCCGACTAAGCATGGGGGGCGTTCTCGGGAACTTCCTTGAGCTTCTGCGCAAAGATCACTGCCACGACGGCAGTCTCAAAGCTGAACGTGCGCGTAGAGGTGGTGGTGGTAGTAGTCGTCATATCGAGAACAAGATGTAAACGCGCTAGAGGGGCATCAGCCACGCGTGACGGAGAGGCATAGCGCGACACAAACTCGGATGTGTTTCTGAAGAACGAGGGT
Source organism: Boletales sp. KT-2023a (assembly GCA_038090395.1). Classification (NCBI taxonomy): domain Eukaryota; kingdom Fungi; phylum Basidiomycota; class Agaricomycetes; order Boletales; species Boletales sp. KT-2023a. Next base: position 11,515 of record JBBPMP010000496.1, read on the forward strand.
ATTTTGGATGGGGGATGGGGTGTTGGTCGCGCGGAATTTATACTTCGTACGTACCTCTCCGAGCGTACCGCGTTGGGCTTCTGGGGTCATGCGCGAGCGTCGCACGATGCCACCCTTTGCGGTTTTCTGGGCAGAGCCCCCATGTCGCCGTCAATGAACGATGAACTGTCATGTGGTCAATTTAGACCCGAAGATACCACGTCTCGTCGTCATGTGAAGCTCTATTTCGTCCAGGTTCTTGCCTAGATGAAGAACGTTGTAGCGTAAGATTGCACAAGAGGAATCCCCGTCCGGAAATAGCGGAAGAGATAACGCCATAAGCATAAGTTGACTGTCCCCCGGCGAGTAGGCTCGAATATCATACATGAATTGCTTTTATAGCGATGGCGGAGGGGACGACGGCGTACCTGGTAGAACGCACATGCCTGGTTGCCGATTAAGAGTCGATGTGCGCGTAAAGACCTGCTCGAAGACAAGGGACTAGCCAGAGACTCACCACGCGCGACAAACATGGCGATCAAGATAATCACAGACCACTGCGAGGGCATTTCATTTCGATAAAGCCCTCCAACCTCGCCGCCCTGCAGGATATATGTCATTGATCGCTGAAACGAACGGTGTGAAGACGTCCATCTCCACCATATCTGTCTGCATGCAACCGTCTGCAGACAGGGGGACAGAAAATGGAACCTGACAAAGTGCAACACGGCATTGATCTTATGTTCTAAACAGAAGGGTACCTTTACAGTACTCATCAGCATCGTTTGCGACAGATATGAAAAAGATGGATACGCACACTTGGCTCATCTCAACGACTATGGAATTCTTCGCCACTCCATCTTCCCTTCTTCACCCAAAGCATCTGAAACCCCACTAGGAATGTTCCAAGTAGATTTTCCAGAAGCTCGAAGATATGGCTCGATATGTGATCTTCACTCCCGATGTCATCTGTGTCGACTTTTTTGGATTTGGTGGCATTGTCGACGTGGACGTGAAAGGCAACCCGAAGAGTCATTCGAGGCGGCGGAAATAGTAGGAGGGGCAACACCGCACATAGAATCCTACTCATCCACGATCATCGATACGAATCACATCACGCAGCTTCCTCTTCCGCCGTCTTCTTCCGCGCAAACACGTGAATATACGCCAACTCCTCTGCAACCTCTGCATCGCCGTCAGCGTCAGCCATCCCAGGTGCGCAGGTCGTACCGGCGGATTGACGAACCACGCCGTCTCCCATTGCCATTCCTGCCATCGCCGCCGCACGAACGCGCGTATCTCCCTCCCCGCGTCTACCACCTTTGCCTCCTCCGCTGCGCTCCCGCGCACCGAGCGGACGAGCGTATCCATCGCGACACCCCACTCCGCTAGGGCGGGGATGCGCGTGTTGATGGCAGGCGGAATGAGCGCAGGGTGGAACACAGGGATGCGGCTCCAAATCAAGCTATGTTCGATGTCGGGCGGCACTGTGGTGGTTGTCAACGACGGGAGGTATGCATCAGGATGTGCCGTACCAGAGTAGGGCCAGTCATTGTGGATAATGCGAATCAGGTCCGAATCGAACCGTAGACTGGCTGTAGAGTACTCGGGCGTGTGGTACGCTCCTTGTTCGCCACATTCGGTCGCCGCAGACTCGGACGGCGTGTCGAACGTGGACCTGAGTAGGGTGATGGTACCGGGGTTGCCCCACCGCAGTCAGTGATTCAATAGGTAATTGGCTGGGTGAGCACATTGGATCAGATGGTGTCCGTCATGAATCGGGCTACGATTGGACGCACTGACTGATCCATGTTCTCGTTTGATCCCGACAATCCATTTGTTGTATCTCTGCTGCAACGCCTTGTCGCGCTTCAGCAGACCAAGGTCCCTGCAGTGGCCGTCGCGGCGAATACGTTAAATAGTCGAGAGCCGGACGTACTCCGAGTAAACAAAGGTCTTCAACTGAAACGATGTGAAACGTGGAGGGTAATGAACTCGCAATTCGTCCATGGTCGGAGGTCCGGAACGAATGGCAGCGACCTTCGAGACGCCAGTGGGAACGACTGAAGGAGAGGTTTCGATCGTCATTATGGTCTAGTACGTAGAACGTATCAACGACCAGCCGTTATAAATCGTTGGAGTGACTTGCGTCTCATAGTGGGAAGGGCGGGCCGTTGCACGGTCCGCACCTCCGCAGATGGTAAGTACGTATGTATGTACCCTGACTGACTAGTAAAATTACAGATGGATGAAGTATACTGTACGATAACACGAATGCAGGCCACCCGAGGCCATTACTTTTTCGATTTGCTCTTCTTGTTGGTCGTTGTTTCGCTCTCATCCCCTACCTTCCGCTTCGTTCTAGCCTTGGTTTCCTTCCCTTTCGCTTCTTTGCCCGCCTTGTCTCCTTTGGGTTCCTTGGGCTGCGCCTTGAAGAATCCGTCGAGACGCCCCTGCTGTTTGGCGTTGAGAAGCCTTTGAAGCTTCTCTGCCCCTTTCCGGACACGGTCCTCGCTGCACCAAAGATTAACAGTAAAAGACACGCGCAAGAGAACCACAAACTTGAATCCCTTTTCAACTACCAGAAATTGCACCAAACCCTCGATGTCAGGATCCTTCCGTTCGAGCTGCAATGATTAAGTATTTCGTATACATGGCTGGAGGGAATGGATGTACCTGCACATCTGAAGCGGGTAACACGTCTGGTTTCTCAAAGAGTCTCTTGGCGTCTTGCCAGGGCCACTCTTCTGGAACTTGGATGCCTCCCTTACTCTTCTTACTACCATCGGCAGCATCAACAGCCTTTTCTTCCTTTTCTGCCTGTCTAAAGAAAAGAAGACGGTCGGTGTTCGGGAAGCGAAGTAAGGAGGACGACTTGCTTCTCTCGCAAGTGCTCGATCACTCCTTCCAACCCATCAAAGTCCCTTATAAGCTTCAATGCGCTTTTCGGGCCGACACCCTTGATAGGCTCGAGGTAGTCGCAGTCAAGTAATATACACAGGTCTATGAACTATACGCGATGAGTTCAGTATCGGTGGAAAGGAACACCACCGCACTTGTGACATGGACATCTCGAGGCCTTGAAAGACCTTTTCAAGCGATATTTCTGATATGGGGGCCTTCTTGGCCTCCGAAAGGGTGAGATGACGGTACAAGATCGGTGCAGCAAATGTAAGGGTATCCATATCTTCCGACCCAGCTGCGTAGACCTGAAGATAGGTTCAGTGTTTGCGTGTGTCTTGTAATGGGCATCGCACCTTTGCACCCCTTGCAAGCTCGGCACACTGTGCTTCTGCTTCTGACGGTGCCTAGCGTGCATTCAACAACACAAGAAAGAAACGAGAGGAACGACGGACGATGACGACAGGGATGCCCATCAGTCGGAGTAGTCTCTGACATTCTTCATTGTGCTCT
>JBBPMP010000497.1:0-18934 GCA_038090395.1 Boletales sp. KT-2023a
GGGGATCGTGGGGGGGGGGGAGTGACTGGGGGATTGGGCTGTGGGGTGGGGGCTGTGGCTATGGATAAAGATGATGAAGATACTGGGGTAGTGGTGTGAAGTGGGGAGTTTACTGGGCTAGGAAAGTTTCGTCCTGTGTATCATTGACGACGACGTAGTTCGAGGGTCGAGAGGACAGGTTCTGGGGTTGGGATGGTGGGCTCCTCATCGGAGGAGTCGTCTGCTGGGGCTCTGAAGCTGTGAATGATGTACTGGGGTAGGTCCTACTCCATAATAGGAGGGACAGAGGAGATTCTCGATCTTTTGTTACGCAGAGTGTACCTTGTGTAGACCAAGACCAAGTCGAAGGGATACCAACAAGCAGGACACTCATGCAGAGGTACAACTCAGCTCGAAGGTGATGAAGGACAATGACTATATGCCTTGAAGGTGGACTGAGGGACTGAGGGTGACTCAAGAAGATATGCTAGATTGCACAGATCAAGAATACAGAACAAGTAGGTCAACTACAAGACTATATACCTGGCGACGCGTAAGCGTAGAAGGTTGTGGAATAAGAAGGAATGAAGGGATGCGTCATCAGAGAGTAATCAAGATGATGTAAAGAGAAAAGAGATGCGTCACCATATTGTAAGCAAGTATGACACAACAGTGTGCAAAGGGCACTCTAACAAAAGGGAAGTGAAGGAAAAAGAGGTGTATAGGTAGACGATTGTAACACAAATGGTTCCATAAGCCAGGAGCAACAATAGCAAAGGCTGATGCACTCTCTAGATGAGAAGATCATGCAATCAGTATTGAAGAAGATAATAAGAGAGTTGTCTAATACCCTCAGAGAAGATCAGATCTGTGATCAAGATCTCCAATGAAGGGGATGCACTTCTCACCTGGATTAAGAAAACCCTTGCTACACTTCAGGAAAGTGAAGTGTCTGAGCTATGCAAAATGCTGGCTCTTGAGCTAAAAGAAGGCCTGTTGTATCATGGTGACCAGGTCTATATTCTCAAGGATCTCCAGATGGAGGTCACTCACCTACATCATGACATGCCTATTGCTGGGTACCCAGGACAGGAGAAGACTCTTAAACTGGTTAGATGTCATTATTATTGGCTGAAGATGGCCACTTATGTCACAGATTATGTTTCCTGATGCAATCAATGCACTCAGATAAAGGGCAGCAATAAGGCATCCACTGGAAAGTTAAACCCCTTGGAATTACCTAACATGCCATGGGTAGACATCAGCATGGATTTCACCACGGATCTGCCCCTATTTAACAGATATGATTCCATCCTAGTGGTGGTTGATTGATTCTCAAAAGAAGTTGAATTCATTCCATGCAATAAGACTATTACAGTGCTGGAGACCACCAAACTCTATATATTCCATGTATGGAAAGATCATGGTTTGCCCAGATCTATTATCTTGGATTGTGGGCCACAGTTCACATCCCGAGTTATGAAAGATCTATGCACCTGATTGGGTATCAAGCCAAAGTTGTCCACCTCATTTCATCTGCAGACAGATGGTCAGACAAAGAGGATTAACAGGGAACTAGGCCAGTATTTATGCTTCTATGTGACAGAAAACAAAGTGGATTGGGCTGACTGGTTGCCCCTAGTACAATTTGCTTACAACAACAAAGAGCAGAGCTCAACAAAAACATCATCCTTTTCTATTACCTGCTCTTATGTCCCACACATGGGAGTTGAACCCAGAGTCTCTAAGGCTCCTTCTTCCAATGTTTTGGCAGATTGGCTCACCAAAGTTTACAAAACCTCCATTCAGCTCAGGACTAAATGAAGAAATATGCTGACCAATGCCAATCAGATGCCCCTGCTTACAAAGTAGGCAATCAGGTATGGTTATTGACTAAGCATTTGAAATTGCCTTGGAAGTCACATAAATTAACTAAGCAATGGCTTGGCCCCTATGAAATCATAGAGTTAATGGGATCTAATGCAGTCAAGCTGTGCTTGCCATCATCTATGAAGATCCATCCCATTATTAATGTTTCACACCTTAAAGATTATAAAGAACATCTGCCTGGCCAGCCTGTGGTTGCACCTGGTCCTGCTCTCATCACCAAGGATCAGGATGTGGAGTATGAAGTTGATTATATTGTTGACTCATGGTGGAAAGGCTGCCAATTGGAGTATTTGGTACATTGGACTGGCTACGATGAGAGTGAACACACTTGGGAGCTGGCCAGCAACCTTTCTCATGCCAACAAGGCAATCAACAATTTTTATTTAACTCACCCTTCAGCCCCCTGGAAGATCAGCATGGGCTATGTTGACTTTTGCAGCTTATTCAAGCCTTACCAGAACATGACCAAACCCTCCTGGATTTGTTTGATCACCTGGAAGTTGATCTTTAGGAAGGGGGTAGTGTTATGGATGTTATATTTTCACTTTCTTTGCCTATGATTTTTTCTTTCTCTTTGGTCCCTGATGGACTACTATGATCCTTTCCTTTGGGCTAACAGACCCCTTTCTTTTATCTTATCTTATCTTCATAGCCCCTGAGGGGTGTACACCTTGTCAACAGACAAGACCTAAGCATATGTTTCTTTTCACATTGCACACAGACACATTTTACCACTTCACTCCTTCATGGACTCATGGACTGTTGGTGCACAGACACCTTGCATTTCTGATTGACATTGTATGTTTTACATGCTTTTCACATTTATCTTTAGATCTGCCACACCTTGAGGTGATGGACAGCTTTCCTCATGATGTATGCATGTATGCCTCACTGATCACACATGAAGACCAGTGCTGCCACATCCTTGAGGATGCAGCATGGACTTGATCAGTTAGATCTATGGACAATATGTACAAACCCATATGTAGTATGTATATACATATACTCTCAATAGACAACCAGAGAACTTCAGTCAAGTTCTCTTGGTGCTTTCCCCAAAGTCCCTAGGAGGTAGACTCTCTGGGTACTTGTGTGAACCAGCACACTCTCCTTCTTCTTTCTTGACACTTGCACTTTGCATGTCACATTTCTTATCTTACTTTTCCCATGCCTTATGCCTGCACCTGGCATTAAGTCTTTGAGTGTTTCAACCATTTTCCTGATGGACCACAAAATAAATCTCAATGAAACCTTCATACCTAAGGTTGGAAAGATTTATCCACTCAACCTGGCTGAATGACAAGCTACTGAGGATTTCCTCCAAGAAAGCCTCAACACTGGAAAGATCCATCCTTCCAACTCCCCCCAAGCCTCCCCTTTCTTCTTTGTCAAAAAAAAGGATGGTGGACTTTGCCCTTGCCAAGACTACTGATATGTCAATGAACATATGGTCAAAGATGCCTACCCCCTTCCATTAATCTCCAACCTCATTGACAAACTCAAATACACCCAAGTCTTCACCAAGTTTGACATCTGTTGGAGATACAACAATGTCCAAATCAAAGATGGACACCAATGGAAGGCAGCCTTTATCACTCACAAAGGCCTCTTTGAACCAACCATTATGTTTTTCGGTCTCACCAACTCCTCCACAACCTTTCAAAGGTTCATGAATGACTCCTTCCATGATATAATTGCCAAAGGATGGCTCATCATCTACATGGATGATCTCCTCATCTTCTCCCCAGATAAAGAAGTCCACAAGGAACATACCCAATAGGTCCTTCAATGTATGAAGGAACTCAACCTGCATTTAAAACTTTCAAAATGCAACTTTGCTACCACCAAGGTTGAATACCTCAGAATGATTATCAAACCTGGATCCCTTTCCATGGATCCCATCAAACTTGACAGAATCCAGAAATGGCCCATCCCCTCCAAGATCAAAGATGTCTGATCTTTTCTTGGTTTTGCCAATTTCTACTGACAATTCATCCTGAACTATTCCAACCTTGCCTGACCTCTTCTCAACCTCATCAAGAAATTCTCTTCTTGGAATTGGTCCCCCTCCTGCAAAAAGGCCTTTCAAGCCTTAAAAACAAAGTTCCTCTCCCAACATATCCTCCACTTCCCTGACCTCACCAAACCCTTCACCATTGCCACTGATGCATCCAAATATGCATCTGGAGGAATCCTCCTCCAAACTGATGAAAATGGAGATTGGAAACCCTGTTCCTATCTCTCTCAATCTTTCTCCCCTGCAGAATGCAACTATGACATCTATGATCAGGAGCTGCTTGCCATCATCCAAGCCCTGAAAGCTTGGAAACAATACCTCAAAGGTCACCCCATTCTGGTTCAGGTCTTCACTGACCACAAAAACCTCACATAATTCTGGGAACCCAAAAACCTTAACCACCGCCAAGCCAGGTGGCTCCTCAATCTAGCCAACTTCAATCTCTGCCTTATCCATGTCCCTGGAAAGGACCTTGCTAGCCTTGATGCACTCTCCTGTCACCCCAATCTTGTCTCTGATGACTCAGAAGACAATCATGATGTCACACTCCTTCCTCCATCCCTTTTTGTCAATCTTATTGACACTGCCCTCACCACCAAACTCTGTAACTCCTCCACCTCTGACCCTCTCATCCTCAATTTCCTCCAAGCTCTTGCTGGAGAGGTTCCCTCTCAACTCCAATCCTGCCTATTGGATTGGAAGTATGATGCAGGAATTCTCACCTACCAAGGCTGTGTTTATGTCCCTAACAACACAGATCTTTGAAGGGAAATTATTGCTCAATGCCATGACCATGCCTCTGCTGGACACCCCAGCTACCTCAAAACTCAGCAGCTTGTAGCTGCTGAGTTCTGGTGGCCTGGACTTGCCCAATTTGTCTGCAAATACATCAAGGGTTGCCTTTCCTGCCAGCAGGCTAAAGCTAACACCCACCCCACATCCCCCCCCCCTCCTGATCCCCTATCAAGTCCAGATCCTCCAGTCTCCGGAGTTGTGGATGACAAAGTGGACCTGGGTGGGAAGCAGAGGTCAGAGGTCAAAGACAAGGTCAGAGTCATATGAAGAGGACTTGGCTTCAGGGATCGCCTGTGCCACTGTACTGTCCAGTCCTTGGATTTCAGAGGTCAGGGTCGGATGTGGTACAATGATAGTCGTAGACTACTGAGGCAGAGGGGAAGAGGATGAGAGGATGAGAGTGGAGACCAGGTGTTACAACTGGTCTGGGTAGGAATGGTTGTAGACTTGGAGGGACACCTTCAAGTCAAGGAGGTCAGGGGTTACGAGGGAGAGCTCCAGAATGAAGGTTTGGAGTGATGGAGGGATGCCATATAGGCCTAGGGGCAACTCAGGGATCTCAGGGTCAGAGTCAGGAATGAAGATTTTGGGTGGCATTGATGGTGTAAGAGTGGATCAACAGGACTGACGTTGATCAGACATAGTATGGACAGAGGGATCTCAGGGTTGCTGTTGGGGACAATGGGAAGACTAAGTCACTAATGGACTTAGAATACGAAGGACGAAGGAAGGGGCAATGAAGGCCCAAGACTGAGGACTGAGGGATGAGGGAATGAAGGTGAAAACCCAAGTAGGAATTGCTTAAGGTTACTCTACAATACAGGCTGGTATATATACTGCTATGTGCCAGTCATACCAAGTCAGAGAGGCAGTGTAAGGCTGCAGAAGAATAGCCCTAAGGCTGGGTGATCTAAGTAAAGGTGGACAGCCAGCTGCTGCGATCTGAAGGCTGTCCAAAGTAAAAGTGGAAACTATGCAAAGCTGTGCGCATAGGAAAACATAGGAAGATCTAAGAAAAGAATGATCAGATCCAGTGTAAGACTGTGTCTGATCAAGATCATCTAGGAATGGAATGAAATGGGATAAGTCCAGGTTTGGAAGTGAAGGAGAAATCAAAAGAAGAAAAAGAAAAAGAATAGGGGTCCATATGAATCGTAACACCAGGGGTGACAAAGTCAATTTACAAACTGAGAAATAAGTCCTCAGCAGAAATAGAACTAAATACAAGAAGTCCAAGGCTATGCTAAGGGATGACAGAGGGCAGAGTAGCAGAGTATGTAAAGCTACATACTGGTGGTGTCAAGAGATGATGGAGTGCTACTACAAGGATGATGGAGCATAACTACAGGGACAGAGATGGAGAACAAAATATAGAAGGGGGCTGAGACCTGTCAGGGAGGATGGAGGTGTCAGGGAGGACGGAGATGTCAGGAACAGCAGAGATGTCATGCGAGAGCAGACGAAGGAGGCAGAGTCTGGACAGGAGTTGGGTTGGAGGGGTGGAGGAGTTGGATAGGGGTGTGTGGAGTGAGACCAGTGACACAGGATGTGACATCCCCTCAATGTCCTCCCACCCCTTCCAACAAGTCTCCTGCAATCTTATCATGGATCTCCCCCCCTCCTCCAGATTTGACACCCTTTTGGTCATGGTCAACCACAGGCTTACAAAAGGGGTAATTTTATGTCCTACTAAGAAAACCATCACTGCTGAGGGAATTGCTACCCTCTTTTTCAACAAAGTCTACAAAGAGTTTCATCTCTATGACAAAATTATCTCCAATCACAGTCCTCAATTTGCCTCCTTTGTCAAAGAACTCAGAAAACTTCTCAGATATGACCTCTCCCTCAGCACTGCCTATCACCCCCAAACTGATGGAGAAACTGAACAATGTAGAGAGTCCTCACTCTCTATGTTCATAGCTTGGCTTTTTGTAGCATTTCTAGGTTGTCTGCCACTCTCCCATCCATCCATGCTCAAGACTAGTTCATCTGCAGTGAGTCCATGTTTTAATCCATTGTATCCACATATCCACTCCATATCCATTTTCTGGACATATTTTCCATTATGTCATTTACTTTCTGGACATGCTTGTTTCACATCCAATATCTCTTTTTTTGAAACTTCTTTGCCTTTCCATTTGTTTTGCTGTCACTTTTGTATCATTTTGAACTGTATCCATCATTGGTAGAGTCCAGATTCCATCCAGACTATAAATTTCATACTTAGAAAAGAATAGAACACCTTCCCTCATTCAAACAGTCACTATTGGTCAAGTGCAAGCAAGCACCATCTCATGTTTCCTCTTATTATTCATCTGTTTTTACTTGCTTTGTCTATTCTCACCACCAGCCTTTCTACTCCAGTCCACTTGACCTACTCAACATTGTCCAGATCATCTGGAAATGACCTCACTCACTGCCAGACATTTTTCCTAACCTCCCAACATTCATCAACCCCTATCCAGATTGTCCTAGGTCCACTCCCTGACAAAACTCTTCTCTCCCTGAACCCCTGAGGATGACATTCACTTTCTTCACACAACATGCACCCAATACAATCTCATTCTCTTCAGCAAGTCAACCAAGAGGTTGAAACATACCTCTGGATCTTCTGTGGAAACAATCCCATTGCCTGGGCTGATCATATCACCAATGCTGAGTTTGCTCACAACCATCACCCCCACTTGGTCACTGGAAAATCCCTGTTCTTTCTCATAATGGGCTTTGAACCCCATCCCCTTCCCACAGTTATTTCTGAATCATGGTTACCTGCACTGGAACATCACCTCAAAGAACTCTTGGCCACCTGCAACAAAGCCCTCACCACACATGACCTCATCCACCAACTGATGAAATCCCGCTTCAAAGGGAAATTCACCCCTTTTATCAAAGGCAACAAAGTCTGGCTGGAAGCAAGAAACCTTAAATGGCTTCTCCCTGCTCCCAAATTCTCTGCTAAATGAGAAGGTCCCTTCACTGTCACCAATGTTCTCTCCCCAGTCACATACCAACTAAAGCTTCCCAGTACCTGGAAAATTCACAATGTATTCCACACCTCACTGCTTTCCCCCTATCATGAAAATAGTGTACACAGCCCCAACTTCCCTGCCCCTCCTGCCAATCTGATCGCAGGGGAAGAATATGAACTGGACAAAATCATCAGACACTGTGGCAACCCCTCTCACAGGCAGTACCTTGTAAGATGGAAAGGCTATACTGCTGAAGATGACTCATGGCTTCCTGAGAAGGAACTGCCCCATGCACAGGACATCCTCTCAGATTATAAGAAGCTCCACTGACTCCCTCCTTCCCATCACCTAGCTCCCCACCAAATAAACCCACCAAATGCACTTGCCTCTCTCTTCCTTAGTCCTAACCATGTCCTCTCCTCAGACCCCCACTGGCTCCTCCCCCTTGTTCTCCAACCTGGCCAAATCCTCTATCAGCTATGCCCCCTCATGCTTCCTCCCTATCCCTGTCATCCCCACCACCCCAGTTTTCATCCATTGTCTCTTCCATGCCTGCCATCATGTTATCTTTGAATGGGTCCTCACCAAGGAAACCCCCCACCTCTACCTAGAAACCTCCTCCACCTTCACCTTTGCCATGGACATCACTCACATCATCCACAATTATGACAATGCCCACAGCATGAAGGCCCTCCTCATGGCCAACCCTCACCTGGAGGACTACCCCCTCCATACCATTTTGGAACAACTCAAAGTCGACTCCCTCAACTCCCTCTACAATCTTGGCTTCAGCCACTTCATCGAAGAACTCATCCCCACCTCCATCCTCCTCCCCATCATTGGACCTCTGGTCCAATCCCTTCCTTCCAATGAACAGGAGGCCTACTTTTCCAACAGGGCCTATGCCTTTATTCCCCCTCATCACCCCTGTCTTACTGGCAATAACACTCCCATTTCCTTTCACCCCCCCACCCCTGACTCTGACTCAGACAAGGAGAAAGTTGCCCCACTCCCCACCCCTCCCTGCCACACCCCCACCTCCCTACAAGCTGCAGCCACCTGCCTTAGCCTCCATTCCACTACCCCTACCTCTGCTCACCATCACCACCTTGTCATCTCACCTGGTGACACTACTGAAGTCCCCATCAATGTGGACTCCCCATCCCCAGAACTCCTCCCTGCATACACCCCAACCCCTCCCTCCCCTACCATCACCACCTTGGGCTACAACATTGACAACCCCCCTACCTGTCCCTGCTGTTTCCCCCACTGCTACCACTGCAAACATGTCAGACATCAGTTCATCAACTGCCAGTACTTTGCATAGTACTGCCACCGGTATGCAACCAGCCACCTTGCCTCTTGATGCAGCTCCTGCCCCTGCATACAATGCATGGATGCAGGAATGCCACAATCTGGAGTCCCCATCACCAACCATGACCCCTGTGAAATCTGCAGGGAACCACATGGATACACCCAGGGCCACTCTACCCAGGCTGACACTCACAACTGGGGAACCACCCCCAGCACCCCCTGGGATCCCACTGATGACAATGTCCCTGCTCTGGAGACTGATGACAACAACTACACCACTCCCAACAACCTTGACCATGTCAGCAACAAAGGGGAGGTGTTCAACTAAGGTGATTCTGGGGAATTCACCATACAAAGGGGGTAAGGTTATGATTTGTACAGCCCTCTATTCTTTTTCTTCATCTTCCTTTGATTTCTCTTTCCTTTCTGCTCCTGGGCTTATCTCTTTCCATTCTATTCCTAGACAATCTCAATTGGACACCGTCTTATACTGGATCTGATCACTCTTTTTTTAGATCAACCTATGCTTTCCTATGCATGCAGCTTTGCACAGTTTCTATTCTTACTCCAGACAGCCCTTCTGATCACAGCACTTGGCTGTCCTCTTTTATTTAAATTACCCAGCCTTATGGCTATTCTTCTGCAGCTTTATGCCACCTCACTGACTCAGTATGACTAGCCCTTCATAGTATATATACTAGCCTGTATCATAGAATAACCTTAAGCAATTCCTACTTGGCTTCACTCCCTCATCCCTCAGTCCTCAGTCTTAGGCCTTCATTGCCTACTCCCTTATCCCTGATTCTAGTACCTTTGATGGTCTAGTCTACCCCCCATCTTCAATGAGCAACCCCAAGATCCCTCTGTTCATACTACATCAGTTTGATGTCATCCCATTGATCCACTCTTACACAATCTCCACCACCCAAAACCTTTGTCTACAACTCCAACCCCAAGATCCCTGAGTCTGTCCCTAGGCCTATATGGCATACCTCTGTCACTCCAAACCTCCATTCCAGAACTATCACCCTCAACCCCTGACTTCCTTGACTTGAAGGCATACCTCCAAGTCTACTTCTGTTCCTACCCAGACTAGTTGTAACACATACAACATGTTTGTCACACATAGTTCTTATCCTTGCCTCATTGTTTTCATTTCCATCACCTCAAGTTTCTTTTATCTTTACCTGAGGTGTTTCTTATCTTTTATGCTTAGTCATGAATGTTCAATGATATTCCATGACTTTCTCTAAAGTAGTATATAACCCATTGTAGTCCTACAATGTCCCTTAGCTTAGACCTGCTCAATCCACCTTGTTCTCTCTCAAAACCCTCAACCCCTTTGTTGACCTTCTGTTGAATAAAACCTTTGATTCTCCCATCAACTATCATTGTCAATCAAACCTCTGACCGGAAGTTCCATCAACTGTCTTATTGGTGGAACCCTTCATTATTTGGCAAGTCTTCAGCCAAACTCCTTGAACCTCTGACCCTGATCTTAGTCTCTTTTGAGCCTATGCTCATCCCTGCCTGCACCAAGTGTAACAACTAACACTTATCTACTGATTACTATCAGTAATAAGTAGTTTAATAATGTTATATCGCAAGGTTTAAGTTCAATAGTCAAACACTTACTATTGATCATTAATGATGATCAGTAGACTAGTATTAGCAATCATTAGGATTCTTATCCTAATACCCAACTCAGTGGTAACACTACATAATTGAGAATCAATCTAAAAGGAAATGATGTCATTATGACTCATTGACTGTGTATGACATCATTGTGGAGCATTTATCAGTAATCATGACATCATAGATGTTCATTGACCAATTGAATAAAGTTCAAGCTTTGCTTGTATCTTATCTATAAATACTTGATTATCCTGTAGATTATTGATAGGCTGAATATGATACAGATCAAGTGATAACAGCTCATCACTTGAACTATTCCCTCTACTACATGCTCAATCCAGTAGATCCTCAAGTCCACTGTTACTCTTAATCAAGTCTCTCCGCTCAGAGTAAGTCTCACACTTGAAACTCCCTTTCATTGATCTGCACACAAGAAAGAAAAGCACCCACATCATGGCCTTGTGGTATATAGCCTCTCTTTAGACCCTTCCATTGCACTCCACCAACCTTTAGTTTACATACTTTGCTATTTCTGTCCTCTGTCAATTCTAGCATAGCTTCTGCACTTATGTACTTAATCTGTACTTGCTGAGGACTTATCCTCAGTTCATAAATCAACAAAGTTACTTCCCTGTCCCTATCCTGTCTCTCTTCCTCCTCTCTCCCTACAACTCCACCTCAGTAGCTCCTTGCTATCACTGACCTCATCTGACTCCACCCTCTAATATTAAAGAACATGGACAGTACAAATACACAGGCAAACCTGAAGCCAATGTCCTCACTGTCTGACTCTACTCTTCACTTTCACTTACCTCTAGACTCCACCCCTTGTCCAACCTCTGGTGACTCAGAAAAACCAGACCTGACAACTTGACATGGTTTAGGATTAATTTGTCACTGCTATGTGTTATGATCGTTTGCCCACATATCTTTTCCCTTTCATTAGAGTGCCTTTCACACACCTTTGTCATAGCTCTTTACTAAATGGTGACATGTCCTTTTCTCTTACTTCATCTTGATTACTCTTTGATGATGCATGTTACGATCGTCTATTCATACATCCTTTTTCCTTCGCTTCTCTTTCGTTAGAGTGCTTACGCACACCTTTAGTCATCCTTTGTTACTAAACACTGATGTGTCTCCTTTTTACTTCATTCCGATTACTCATTGATGACGTGTCCTTTTTCTTCCATGTTCTATGAACTTCTACGCTTACGCGTCGCCAGGTATATAGTCTTGTAGTCGATCTACTGTTCTGTATTCTCAATCTGTGCAATCTAGCGTATCTTCTTGAGTCACCCTCAGTCCCCTCAGTCCTTAGTCTCTTAGTCCATCTTCAAGACGTATAGTCATCGTCCTTCGTGGCCTTCGAACTGAGTTGTACCTCTTCGTGAGCGTCCTGTTCGTTGGTATCCCTTTGACTTGGTCTTGGTCTACACAAGGTACACTCCGCGTAACATATGGTGTGCAGATGCTCACTGAGGACTCATTCCCTGACGGTGTCAAGGAACTTAAATGGGCTGAGAGTGTATGGTACCTCGCATGCAAGCATCACAAGACCAATATTACCTTCAAGAAGGCATTTTCAAAACTGGTACAGTAGGTGTATCTGACCTGTTCCACATGCATACTTACTCTGGTGTACATTATGAAAAGAAGCTCAAACATACAGGGCCAGTTCAAGACAAAGGCACACCCTATTGTGGCCATATTATACAGGTTTGTGACAAGTGCAGACAAGGAAGTACAAGCAAAAAATTGTGATCTTGTGGGCAAGCTCAAGGATGGCAAGGGATTTATTTTTCATGTATGTTGCACTGATAGTTACTGTATATGTACCATTTCATATTTGCTAACTTATCTGTATATCAAGACACACAGGGCAACTGTTGACAAACACAAGGGAGTATATGGTAATCCTGCAATTCAACAAGTGATCAGTGAATCATTATTCAAGAATAAGAATGATAATGTGATCTGCTGGGGCAAAGATTACAATCCATTTCCTTGTGTTGCATTTGCAATCGCACTCACAGCAGTAAGTGCAATTTTACCATACTCTCAGCTTACTTACAAAGCCTTCAGATTGAGTGTGGGATTGATGAGTGGACATCTGGCAAGTGTGAACAGATTGATTTCTCTGAAGAGAACTATAAAGGAGTCTACTATGGTCATCTTGCCTCCCTTGACAAGTTTGGTACCATGACAGCCAAGTATGGCCTTCTTCCGAAATTGCTACAACAGATTTACAATAAGGATGGTATATTACTTATGGATTCATGAATATTTCTGCTAATTTGTTTGACAGTGTGCATGCTGGTGTGGTTGTTACTTCAGCCACTATGGAGGATATGGAACAGGTAGTTCCTGATTTGGCATTTGTGAATGCAATTCATAACATATGGAAGATCAGGATGAAGAATATGAGGTTGAAGAGGTGGATAGTGAGGTATGTTATGGGATAGATGGAAATGAGGTTGATGAGGAGGAAGAGGAACCTGAGTTGGATTCTGAGAATGTGAAAATAGAGGATTAATACCTAGTAGTCTCCTAGCCCTGGTTATGTGGTTCATAGATCATACTATAACATTCTATGTTTGCTAAATTGAGCAGCCTGAACTGAGTGCATATCAGAGTATATTGTACTATATACCACTATATAATAATAAAACTTGCATGAAAATGGTTGCTACATACCACCATATACCTCTGCATAAAGTTAGCTGTGGTACAGGAGTGGTACATACTCAGGGGATGACTACCATAGGTACAACAGCTATATAGACTATATATCACTATATAGACATACTGTATTGATTTTTGCAGATGAGCATGGCATTGTACCCAATGAGTGTGGAGAATGAGACGGTGCAGGTGCAGGACATGGACTTTGAACTCATCAAGCCATCAATACCCAAAGTGACAGGTTGGGTGAGTCAGGAGTTGAAGATGACTGGATGGGATGTTGAGTCTATGTCTATCAAGCCTGACACATCTCCTGTCATGGCAGATGCAGCATTGACCTTTACACATACAGCACCCCAGTTGCTGTTGGTCCCAACTGTGCTGACAGTGTCTGCTGAGTCAATGGATGCACATCGGCAGCATGAGCTGAAATGGATGGCATTGTTCCCCACCATGCTGCCATCACAGGTGTGCAAGAACAAAAAAGTGAGGAAGTTGCTGCAAGAAGGCATGCCATCATTGGTCCAGTACCTGGTCTGGTGCCACCTCATGGACAGCAATGCATGGGCATTGCCTGGAGTATATGTTATGTTGATGAAGCAGCCACCTATGCCAGTATTTGCAGAGATCAAAAAGTATGTGATGGAGAATTTTCCAGACTGGCCTCAGCTTCACATGGCACAAGGACTGCTTGTATTGCTTCTACAAGCATACCTCAACATGATGCCTGACATTCAATATAGTAGGGGTACTATGTTTTCATTGTTGATGCAAGCACATGTGCTCACCAGATCCCAGGGTTGATATCAATTGCAGGCCATTTGTTGTTGTTTGCACCAGAAGAGGATGCATTTGTGTGATATAATGTAGGTGGTATTAAAGAATGGAACATGATTCATCAGTTATTAGATAGAGCTGGCCAGCAGCTTGTCGAAGTAATGAGGAGACTTAGCAGTCTTATGTGAGTTTACTTTTAAGGATTTGATTCCAAAATAAGATGGTGGCATCACATGTTTTCCAAAGAAGGCAAAATCTTTACTAAATAAGGATTTAAAG
Organism: Boletales sp. KT-2023a; assembly: GCA_038090395.1. Classification (NCBI taxonomy): domain Eukaryota; kingdom Fungi; phylum Basidiomycota; class Agaricomycetes; order Boletales; species Boletales sp. KT-2023a. Next base: position 14,341 of record JBBPMP010000497.1, read on the forward strand.
TGTGACATGTGTGACTCAATTCAATAGCCCTCACTTCAGGCAGCACTTTTCAGAAGCAATAGTGGCCTTACTGACCCATTTCCTTTGTAGGGTGTAATATGTCCCTATGACTGGCCCATGTGGGGGCCTCTGGCCTTGAATCCCACTTGGGGCCCACTGGGACCTCATGTGAGCCTCACGCAAGCTTGATGGCTCTTTTTCACACCTCCCCCCATTGCTTGCTGCCCTCTGCCGTGCCTCCACTGTGCCCTGCCTGCATCTCCACTGTACCACGCTTGTGCCTCCTCCATCCCTCTTGGGGCTTGCCGGGACCTCATATAAGCCTTGCACAAGCCTGATGGCACTTTTTTGCACCTCCTGCCCTTGCTTGCTGCCCTCCACCGTGCCTCCACTGCACCATGCTTGTGCCTCCTTTGTGCCTCTCAATGCACCCTTTCAATTCCATGACTGGGTCATGGGAAGTAACACTGCCATGTGTCCATCCTTTTTCCTACTTTTTTCTGCTCACTGTTCTGTGTCTCATCTTGTATGCCATTGAAACTGCCCACTTGTGCTGCCCAGCCTGTGACACAGGGTCTTGGGCTGCATTTTCAAAGCCCAACACATTCCTGAGACAAGCACAAAACACAAGTCTTTGCTCATGTTACTGGACAAGCTGCCAAGTGTCGTCACCTTACTCAAAAGCTTGAAAAACTCCATGCAAAAATGCCCCAGGATGACCAGTCAAACCTTCTAGATGATTCTGATCCCCAGGTCTTTGAGGACTCTGTGTTCCTTGATGATGATGTTGTTTTTGCAGAACTTGATAGCAGCCCTCCCAACAATACATATCCCAGCGATGGAAGTGATGCAGAGGTGGAGCAGCTCAATCTGCATTCTGAATGTTGCATTCTTCCCAATCAAGTGGCTGATCATTTGTATTGCAGTTGGAAATCACTCATTCCAACAATAATCACTCCATATCTGAGCTATGTTTGCAGAACATTAGGAAAACCTCTCCTTGCATGGCCACAATCGCTTTCCCTTTGCCATCAGGATGGATGTGCCTCAAAGTGCACTAGCATCTTATGCCTCTTTTTTGATTGTAAGTGGCCTTCTTTTTCTAGTTGATTAAGGCTTTACTTCAACCCACTCTATGTGCTTCAGATTTCATTGCAATAGATGTCTCCAGCTGTCAATGTTCTTCACTTGCTCAAGTTCTCATTCATTTTGGTCTCTTCCCCACCATGTAAAGAGAGTGTAGATAATGCAGGCTAACATTTTCACACTACTCTCTTGGATGTGCAGTACAATGATAGGGGTAATGACAGTATGAGACTTACTGTCTAGCAGAATACTTGAGTAGAGTATCAGACTATATTGATAGTTGGGTTGAGTGAGAGGATAGAGGATATGAAAGGAACTTGATTTCTTAGTCTCTATAGTATGAGTACAAAAGTTCTGTATTTATACAGTTGGACAATTTGATATATGTCATTCAATTCTTGATGAATGATCCTAAGTCTTCCTAAGTATTTAGACTCAGAATAGTAATATGGATAAGTCAAGTCATTAGGACTCAGACTTTCTGATCCTATATACTTTCCATAGGTAAAAGTGATCCTAACCATTTGACAGGTTTCTGAACACTTCCAATATAATTCCAGAAAATTCCAGAAGTTGTTCCGGAAGTGTTCTGGAGGTTCCGAAATATTTTTCGGAATTTTCTAGAATTTATTTAGAGTCAAAGCATCGATTTACAATGTTTTTAGTGTTCTTAATCTGCTTTAGGGCAGGTTAATTAAAACATAATTGTATATGTTAATCCATTATGGATTATCATTATCTAATTATGTATAATTACTTTATTTTGTCACCGTGCCCTCACAGCCATGCATGGCCATCTCCATCGACTTACTTTGCTTCTACTGTGCTCTTTTTGAACAGTCCTGCGACACCATTAACATGCTTGCAGGCATATTACATAATCACTATGTTTGCTGAGGATTTACAGTAGTTAACAAGAATGTAAATTGTATACCCTTTGACTCCAAATTTTATGTCACTGTGATCAGGGCGATGCCATACAAGGACCATTTCACCATGGCCTTGGGTTTGCTGTCCAATGGTTCAACATACTTCTTGTCAAAGTCAAACAGAAATTAGATGCCACACTGCAACATGCTCATGACAAGATTCTAGCTGCAAAATGTCCCAGACGTTTGCATGATCCATCTTCTCAGGCACTCGTGCCATCCAATAAAACCATCTCAACGAATGCACCATTGAATCCCAGTCACTGTGACAAAATTCTAGTCCAGTGCTGTCCTGCGTGCTTCAGTGGTACTCTCTTTGGTAGGCCTTCTTTGGAAGGTGGCAACATTCATGTTGCCACAGATGGAAACTTTCACCATCGACACCATCACTCAGCAAGTGATTCACCCCCATTTTACAATCCTGCATATTTCCTTCCCAAATCCAAGGTTGATGTGATGGGCACACACATTCAGGAACTGTGCAAGAGGACCCTGAAGCCATGCAAACCTACTGTGCCTGACAAAGTGATCAACTCTTGCAAATCCTCCTATGAAGCTGCTGATGGCAGGAAGCAGAAGATCTCCATGGATATCTTTGATGACACAGGCCTCATGGCCCTCATTTGTTGCCGTGACATACCGCTTTTGTTCACTAACATTGATACCCCTGGTGAACAACAGAAATACGCTCTTGCCCTCATCACCCAGCTCTTCTCTTACCTGCCACCAAACACTAATGTCGTTGTCTTGTACAATGTCAGATGTACAGTATGTTCAATCGAACACTTGCATCAGTAAGTAATCATGAAAGCATGATACACATATTCACTCCACTGCCCTAGTATGATATTCTTCCTAGCAATGTAACTACAAGGTTACACTTCACCATGACAGCAATGCATGTGTATGGCCACAAATGGGCATGCCAGCTTGTTTACAATCCATGCCTTATAAAAGGCCTTGGACTATTGGTAGTGAATGACAAGGGTAGGGGTAACCCTGGGGGTAGTGGCCAGGGGTATATGGGGGTAGGGGTTTTGCTGTTGATGAATCACCTCTACCCTTACCCTTGAGAGGGGTTGGAGGGTAGCTTACTATATTGAAACTTCCATATGGAGTTCGTATGTCATCACTAGTAGCGTTTCCATGGCCCAGCCCAGCCTAACAGCCCTGGCCCAGGCCCTGTACAGAAGACTCAGTAAGTGTGTGTAAAAAGAATGAATACCTATGAAATGATATATGTATGTATTTGATGTCTAAGGTAGTCCATGTAGGTCATGTCACACTGCACTCGCCTGGTTTTTGTGTATGGTAGTTGTGGCTCGGCTAGAGTTGCCTTCGTTTGATGTGCATGCTTGACTCCTTGGGCTGTAGCATCTGTATGCACAGGTGAGTAATCCCTTATAATACTTTTGAGTTGTCTTGATGACATGTGGCACTATCCATCACATCTAGATTGTCTGAAACGAATGTGATGGGGCCGTGCAATGAGGTGAGTGATAGTGCTTGTGCAGATGTGATTGACTTTGGTAGGTGGTGGCTTCAATTTGCCACAACAGCATGGTGGGTTTGGCTGGCCTATGGGCCACCTGGAGTGCTGTCTGAGTGGAGTGGACACATTAGGTACATCTGTCGTGATACTGTCTGTGTACCGCCTGTGCTGACACTCTTGTTGGTCAGCCTATAGCGATTTTGGCACATTCATCAAGTCTCTGTACTTGCATGTTTCAACTGCCAATGGATCTGGAGCACTGAGAGGTGGTGATGGTCTAGGTATGTCGTCCATTGTCCATCCATGTGGTTTGGGCTGACTTGGCTTGTCTTCAGCTAGCAGCTGCGTTTTGACTCATTTCGAGTTGTGGCATGCACTGCTTGTTGCACTGTCCTCTCCACACCATATCCAATCTGTATCAAGGCCATCACCATCGATTCAGCACATTCCATTGCCCTCATCAACTCCTGGCTCACCCGTTCAGCCTAGTGGTCTTTGACCTTGACTCAACATGTTCGTCCCACGTTCTACATGCTCTGGGACGCTCTCCACACCATATCCAATCCATATTGAGGCCATCGCCATCGATTTGGCATGTTCCATCACCCTCATCAACCCCCAGCTTGACCAACTCACCCATTTGGCCTAGTGGCCTTTGACTTTGACTCAATGTGTTCATCCCATGTTCTACATGCTCTGGGATGCTCTGGGAGTTGCTTGGGGCATGCATGATGCACTGTCTCAGTCAGCTCAGTTCAAGTTCATGCAGGTGAGTCCTTCCTCATCCTGTGCTCCATTCATTCATGACCTGGTTCTGATGTGTTCTCCACTGTTTTAGGCTGTGTCTTCACATCTTCATCCTGTTGGCATGCTGCTGATGTTGCAACTGTGTCAACTAAAGAGAGTGTAGATAGCATAGGCTAACGCTTTTACACTACTCTCTTGGATGCACAGTACAATGATAGGGGTAATGACAGTATGAGACTTACTGTCTAGCAGAATGCTTGAGTAGAGTATCGGACTATATTGATAGTCGGGTTGAATGAGAGAATAGAAGATGTGAAAGGAACTTGATTTCTGAGTCTCT
>JBBPMP010000498.1:0-18861 GCA_038090395.1 Boletales sp. KT-2023a
GTGGTCAAGTCGCTGCTCCAGCTGTAAAGGAGATTGGCCCAGTCTGCGCGTGGATAGGAATGCGCAAAGACATCGAAGAGCTTAGCAGGAAGTGTCCCGCCTGTCGTCACATGTGGAGACCGGTACAAGCGTCCGAAACAGACGTTAAACTAGTTCGTCCGTACAAGTTGACGAAAGCCGAGAACCCTGTGGAAGCCTCCGCAATTGAGGTTAAACTAGGACGACCCGCTAAGGTTCACAAGGTCCGCAAAGACATTAAACTAGGGCCAGGATCTATGGAGATAGAAGCTCCCGATCCATCATTTGCTGAAACGACAACATTCGAAGATTTCGAAGTTCAAGGGCAAGGTTACACTTTGCGACTACCCCGCGAACACGTTGAAGAAGAAGCATCATTCATTCCTGAAGTTCTTGATGAGTCATACGAGATTCAAGAACCGATCTACCCCGAGACTGAGTTGACGTGGGAACAAGAAAGAGACGTTCCTATGGATTACGAAGTTGAAGAAGTCACGCCTGTCTATGTTGAAGAACCTCTAGACATTACCCTCCCTTACGCCGCCCCTGTCTATGAGCATGAAGACGCTCCTATGGACATCACCCCCGCAAACGAAGAAGTAGAAGTCGATGTTTCGATGGATGTTTCAAGTTTGTTAAGCCGATGGCACATTCGTGCACAAGAAGGAGATACGTTCGCACTTTGCGATTTTGAAGGTTATCCTGAAGAGTGCATCCTTACGAAGACTGCCGAAGGAATCCTGGAACCGGATGGTTCAATGTTTACGCCTGAATTCCTCTGGACGAGGATAGAATTGATTCAAAGTTACTTGGATCAGTTGAAGGAAGTTTACGGTGCAAAGGACGCATCAATCCAAGAAGCCGTTGAAGAAGAAGAAGGCATCCACAACATTAAAGTGGAATCACGCGATGGAGAAGTCGAGATCACCCAAAGCGAAGCCGAGGAAGCAGTATCCGATTACGGAGAAGCCGAAGAAGTAGTAGCTATGGAGTTACCACCGGAGTTAGAAGATTTCGAAGCGTATGTGCAAGAAGCGCAGGAATTGGTCCCGGAGTACGCGGAGATATCGGATGACGAAGATGAAGACGTAGATGATCTAGATGACGAAGAAGTCGCCCTCGAGGAAGAAGCATTATGCGAAGAATCCTCATCAAGTTCCCCTGTCGTCGAGTTTGACGACGACGCAGCAAGTACCTTCTCAGACGAAACAGTCAGAGATACCCCACGAGAAGATCCATTTGAGCATGTTCTTGCGAGATGGTACACGACAAGTAAAAAAGGAGACACGTTTACGATTCAACCTGGCTTGGTTATCCGCCGAGTTGATGTTGGCGTTATTGAACGCGACGGTTGTTTCGCTCCTGGAAGACTTTTAGATACCCCCGAGAAAGCGAAGATTTATCTTCAAGGCCCGTTTCTTTGATCGCCCGGAGTTCGATCCTTGAGAGGGAGGTAATGTAAAGATTTCAAGATTTACCCCTATCTTTACCCCTCTACGCCGTATAAGCGCCCTCAAGAAGTTCATTGTATTAAGCGCCCCCGCAGTCACGCGCGCTTATCCTCCACGTTGTCAATCTTAGATAAGGTTTAACCCCGCTACGGCCCGCGCTTGCAGATCCCCTCCGAAGCATTCTTTGACATCACATCATTCTTGGATGTGTTTTCGATCACTGACGTCATCACGAAGACCTCGTTCCGGACATCGTGCAAGTAACATTGTCGATGCGTTCCGATGTGGTTACGGACATCGCCGCTTGGCATTTCTAGATTATTTCTGACATTTAGGATAGGTTTCCCGTTCCATGGCTCCATTCAGAATCTAGAGCCTTTCTTGTTTTGGTAGTGTTTCATAAGCCCATTCGACTCTAGGCTTACTCGTGTGATTTGCATTGTCTCATAGCCCCATCGTAGGTTCCAGGGTTTAACCGTTATAGAAAGTAGTGTAATACCCCGGGTTTAGGGTAGTAGTGCATAGCATGGTCTGTGCGCTATTCTGGATAAGTATAAGTAGGCTAGCGTAGCATTGTTGTACTCTAGTCTTGATATCGATTTCCTTACGCGCATCTCAGGGCATTTCGCTCTATCTAAGTCGCTCGGAGTTGATTGTCTCGATTCACAAGATCCATCCGCACTCCCGTGCATCACGTGCAAGAAAGAACGCACGCTCCGTACTTGCAAGAAGTACATCGCCCGTGTCCGCTCCCTGCCAAGATCGCACAGCGCACCGGCTTGTTTCTGTTTGGCTTGCTCAGTCCTTGCTTGGACCTGACAATTCTCGGGCCTGACGGTATCAGCGACAAGCAACGTAAATCAGCACGAGAATCTCATACATACTCGCTACTTCTTGTGCCGGGTTGCACGATCACGCCAAAAGGAACGTACCTTCGGACAACGGTGACTCATCTGTATTCGAAATACTCCACAAAACCTTTTATCGACAAGCAGAAAATGTCCACCGCACCGTGATGTAGTACATATGTGGCGCACAAACTTGTAAACATATGTTGTCCAGCTGCCCAGCATAATGCATTTTGCTTCTGAGATCCGTTAACTCACCTGCTTTCTTCCTGGCAACACTTATAATATTAGGGGACTTTTAGCGACGAATAGGACTGATTGGTCACTTTGTACATATAAATAATATAACTTCCAGTTATCCTCGTGAAGATAGACTCTAAATCACACCGAAGGTGATTGCTGAGATGCCAATATGTGCGTAAGTGTTCATTTGATGAAATGGGGCGTGAAACACACTCGCTTGTGCAGCATTGCAGTCGAAGGAGGGAAACAATGAAAGCCCCTTTTTTCAGGCTGAGACGTCAATCAGGGTTGACTTTGATTCGTGGAGCGTAAGCTGGTCGAGAGCATCTTCGAAGTGATCGTCCCCCGATTCATTGTCCTCCTCCTCCTCGTCATTTTCACCTGCTCCCGGCTGTGATTCATCATCGGGGGATTCCTCTTCGAAGTCAAGCTGGCAGGGGTGAGGAATTAATATATCTCTGATTCAGCCGCGTTGCTACAAGGTGTGCGTACTGGGTCATAGATGACGCGGATGATTAGGCTGCAGCTGGGGCAGATGGCAATATCTTCGTAGTTTGCAAGCTGCTTTCGTGAAATCTCGAAGCGGTCGCCGCATGGACAGGGATAGTGATAAACACCTTTCGCGTCATCCCAGCTCATGTCTTCGATCTCAATCTCGTCGTAGTATGCGCCCATCGTCGAGAAATGTTGATGACGGTCGTTTGTTCGCCGCAAATTTCGGGACTTGCTCCGAGTCAGCCACCAGTGGCTGTGTCAGTCATAATTGACAATGTTCAATGACAAATATCGCTTGCTTCTGGATGTTCGCCGGTTCCCAACCATATCTTCCCCCTCGTTCATGGTTACGACCTGCCTAATATGACGCAGGTCGCACTGATCATGTATGTTCCAATTTATTGACTGGATTGCAATCGATAGGGTCTTCGGCTTCCCATGATCAGGGATACTAACACGTATGAGGGTTTGCCACACGTCAAATGCAATCTCCGTCCCAAGCAAAAAAGAGGTAAGTATATGTAAACTTCTTCCCGGGGCTAATGGTTTTCCACTTTTCTTCAATCGTATGACACAGCTGACCCAACAATATTACGACGCAGCATCTCGTGTCAGACGTGAATTGGCAACGGAACCCAAACATGTCTTGTGTCATTATGCGCGGTCGTAAGAATCACTGCGGTGTGTAGTGCGACCGAGCTTCTTCGGCTGTTCGTCCGAGCAAGATTGACGTATTATCGCATCGCAGGCAGATCAGTTATTTTGTTTCTGCTATGTGTATTTTTCTGGATTCATATACTACAAACGAGGACTGTGAACTGCATTCTCTCCTCGCAAAAATATGTCCTCTTCTCCCTGCAGTTCTAGCTCCTCCGAGGGCTCGACCACGGCACCAAACAACACATCCTCCTCCCTGGCCGTGATAGAGCCAGATTTACCAGAGGGTGGTATTGACGCATGGTGTACAGTGTTCGGAGCGTAAGGGCTTCTCCATCATTCGTGTCTTCATGTACCCAGCAGCACTCACATAGTTTTCTTGCCCAATTTTGCGGATTTGGGTGCGTAGAGCATGACAGGTGTTTTCTGTTGCTTACACTTCAGCAGGTACACAAACGCTTTTGGTGTATATCAAGGTAACCATCTGTGAGGGTTGCATGCGTGCGTCAATGACGAAAACGCGGGCAGCGTTTTATGCACAGCAGTACCTTCAAGATGAGAGCTCGTCTGCTGTCTCGTAAGTGGCTCGGCTTTGTCTTTGTCCATACTATGGGTTATAACATTGTCTAGTTGGATCGGAAGCTTGGCTACGTTTCTTGTGACTGCGGTGGGCCCAATGTGCGGCCCACTGTTTGACAATGGATATTTGTAAGGCTAACACCACCGTATCACTGGCATGAAGTCTGATGACCATTGATAGCCATCATGTGTACATCGCTGGCGCGATCCTCCAATCTCTGTCGATCTTCATGTTGTCCGTAGTGCAGCCTGGGAAGTATTATCAGGTACTGTTTACCGTGTATAAAGTCGGTTCCGAATATGCCTGAACATTAGCCAGATTTTTCTCGCTCAAGGCCTCGCCTCTGGAATCGGTCAGGGCCTAATGTACGTTCCGAGCTTTGCGGTTCTTTCGCACCATTTCAAGCGTCGGCGAACGACCATGATGTCCATCGTTGCCTCCGGCGCAGCGCTTGGTGGTATTGTGAATACCATCATGCTGAATAATTTGATAAATGGGCCCCTTGGTTTCAAGAAGGGCGTGAGAATCAGCGCGGCATTCATCTCTGTTTTACTCTTTCTGGCGTGCATTCTCGTACGCACTCGGTATAGCTCCGTGCGTCGTAAGTCGTCTTCGATCAATTTCTGGAAGTCCGCAAAAAAATGCTTCACGGAAGTTCCGTCGCTATTGACGATCATTGGGTATGTTCTTGTGATTCCCATCATGATAGTGATGGACACTAACCGGATTCCGGTGCAGGTTCACGCTCTTTCAAGTGGCATATATGTATCCCTTTTTTTACTTTCAGGTAGATTCCGTTAGGCATGGGCTCGGCGACTCGTTTGCTTTCTACTCTGTGCGTGCAGAATCTCTTTCCTTCGTAGATCCGTTCAACTGACGGTAGAGCATGCAGCTGGTCATCATCAATGCAGGTAGCTTCGCTGGTCGGTTTTTGGCTGGCGCCCTGCTCCCGTTCGTGGGCGTCGTCGACCTGACCATCGTTTCGACGATCGTATGCTCCATCTTGATCGTCGGTATGATTTGGCTTGGTTCAGCGGCTAGCGTTGTCGTGCTGGGGATGCTGTACGGCTTGTTCTCTGGGATAAGTGAGTGTCGTGTTCGTGCAACGCTTGCGCGAGCGATCCTCAGCTGTAAACCGTCATAGATATCGCAATGATGGCGCCCGTGTTGGGATTGTTGTCCGACCCTGAAGAGCTTGGGTTCGTCTCCTTCGTTGTGTTATCAAACTCCAAGGGGTGACACATCGTTTCGCGTTCTTTTTTTTAGAGTGCGAATGGGTGTGGGTTTTGCGATCACAGGTACAACCTTATTCCCTCCTTGTTGGCGTGACGACTGACGCTTTGGTTTTTTTTTCGTCCGGAAATATAAGGTTTTGGTGGCTTGGTGGGTGAGTAGATATCAAAAGCACCAGCGTCGAATGTCTCACGAACCGGTTTCTTTGCTTAGGATCTCCGATCTGTGGTGCCCTTTTGACGAATCGTTATCTTTGGTACGCTCCCGCGCTCTTTTGTGGGGTAAGTTCGTCCGAGAATATCAGAGCAAAGACGGTTAACGAGATGTCGTGGAACAGGCGCTGGGATTGGCAGGCGGAGCTCTATTTGTTTGCGTGCGTTTCTCGTACTTCCGTTCTGGTACCAGTTCAAGCTTGAGGGAGAGGCCTGTGGGCGACGAAGATAAACATGAGGTGGGAAGCGGTGCACGAAAGGAGGGTATGAATCCGTGAAACGTTTTCCAGAAGCTATATATATATGTATTTTACTTTCTATCAAGGAGATCGATCACGGGCGATCGACGTAAGTAGGTTGGATAGGAACGTACGGCTGGCATACATGTAGTGTATCATGGTGTTTGATAACGATCTCGAGTTTCAATCTGTTGATCGTACGTTTGTGTTTGGAGAATCAGACTCATCGTTAGTTCCATGCCTAGAAAGACGTTGTAAATGCACTGACGTGAGGATCTTACCACGAATACCGTGCAGAGATCGATACGGGTTGACGAAGCATAGTTTCGATCGAGGAGGACCCTCGAATCGGGGAACGCATGCAGGCAGCAATAAAGTGAGCAGGCCACGGTTCGTAAACCTTGCCTGTCCGTGTAAAAGGTGAATCTCTCCGATGGCGGCTGCTAACGCGATCTTTCGTATCCGAACACGACTTGGGTATAACTAGACATTGACGAATCACGATCATGTTGCCCGACATGCTTCTCCGTACGGCTCACCACGGAAGGTGGCATCCAAACCCACCGTATTGCTGTACCATTTCAATTTTCGATTCGACCGTGGCGCATCACCAGGCACGAATGTCGTGCTTGCTTGCCCCCATGAATGCTCTGTTATCCGTTTTTTTTATTCACGACTTGGAAGCGACGTGCATATTCGTGCTAAACGTTCCATCTTCCACTGCTCCCCACGGATCTCTTCCCAGAAAGCGATTAGATTTTGGTATGGGCACACGTCATGCTTCGCCGACCGCCGACTTTTTGTCACGCTCCGTTCCTACTATCGCCTCGTCACCATCGTCGCTCGTACTACGCCTCTACGCCGAACGAGCACCGTCGTGGACAAACGAGAGACGTACTCCGATAAACAAGGCGCTGCTGAGCAACGCGATCCCCTGGATCGCATCAGCCGTCTTCACGCCGACGTACCCCCACAAAAGAGCGCGGGCGCGTACAAGAGGTACCGGCGCGTCAAAAGGGCACCGCAGATCGGAGAGCCTAGAAGGAGATCGGCGTGATGGGCAAACGAAATGCGAAACGGCGTCGACATCGATCGACGCACGCACCGACCCCCCGATACCTTGGGTTACCACGCCGAACGAGAAGAGAGAGAGACTCGGCCGTGAGCCGCTGGCATGCATCGGAGAGGAAACAAAACAAAAGAGTACACCTGTGATGGCAAAACCCACGCCCATCCTGAGTCTGGAAAAAGTGATGGTCGAGTCCTCATAGGATTGCCGGTGGTTCGTGACGACAAAAAAAAAAAAAGGATACGACGAACCCGAGCTCGGCAGGGTCGGATAGCAGCCCCGACATAGGTCCCATCATGCCGACGTCTGTCGCGTAGGCTCGGCGATTCGCTCGCGTGACGATAGTAGGGTCTAGGATGTTTCCTCAGCGTCGTCCTCGCCTTGATATACACCAAAAGCGCTCAAGTACCTGCCCCGACTGCATAAGTACCAGAAACACGCTAGTTATTGGGCCCGCGTACCTAAATCCACAAAACTCTGCGAGGAAACTGTCAGGCCGTTGGTGGTCACACGTCGACATAGGCGGGGCAGAAACTCTTACGCGCCGAGCACTGTTCACCAGGTCGCTATACCACCCTCAGGAAGCTCTCGCTCTGTCACAATACGGAGAGATGATGCAGTTGATGCCAACATGTTGTTCACAGAACCCTTCCGCGGTGGTGTCGGGATTTCTATGGCGTGAGAAGACATTATCCGGAGAGGAGATGGTGCCAATTCAGGGCCGCCGCATATAAATCCAGATGAACATGCATAGCAGAAGCTAGTTAGCAACTCGGTAATACGTACACAACACAGGCCAAGATTATCTTGATCGAACGAGCAGCCAAGCGGGGTTGTCTGCGTAAGAGATGCGCTGACAACGACGGTCGACGGCAGGCCAGTAGATTCTACCGATAATCCAACGCACGATATGAATTACGGCCATGCCGTTGGGACGAGATGTCATGAGCCCACGGGACCGACCCGACGTAATGAACTCTTCAGCCCCGCAATCTAAACGTTTTCACTCATTTCAGGTTATGGTTTCATAATTGCATCCGACGTGTGGCGGACTCTCGTACTTCTCAATATATGCAGTCATGGAAGGCCGCTGAAAACCGCCAGACTCCGTCGCATAATTTGGCTTGTTCTCTGGGATAAGCGAGTATGGTGGTGCTCGTGCAACGCTCGCGCGGACGATCGTCAGCCGCTTACCCCCATGAATATTGCGATCATAGCTCCAATGCTAGGGTGTGGGCTTTGCTATCACACGTGTTGCCTTATTACCTCCTTGTTAGCATGATGACTGGCATTTTGTTAAGCCAGAAAGATAAGGTTTTGGTGGCTCAGTGGATGAGTAAATGTCAAAGGCACCAGCGTCAAGATTTCATAGACCGGCTTCTTTGTGCACGCTCTCCTATCTGCGATATCCTTTTAACGAATGGAGATGTCAGAGCAAAGACGGTTAATGAATGTCGTGAAACAGACGATGGGATTGGCAGGTGGAGCTCTGTTTGTTGCGTGTGTTTTCGATTTCGTTCTTCCATTCCGGCGACAGTTCAAGGGGAAGGTGTATGAGTACTGAGGATAAATATGGGGTGGGAGGTGAGTGTAAAGGAAAGGAAGGCATCCATGCGTGAATTTTAGGAGCTACTGTATGACTTTAATTCCTTATCAAGGAGATCGATCAGTGCAACACGGTGTCCGATAAAGATCCTTGAATTTTGGGCTCCAAATAGGTTGATTGCATGTCCCACTAAAACATATGTTATCGAGGGTCCAGGCCTGGTTATTTGAGTATGCGATCCAGTGAGCGACTACACCATTCCAACAACGCTTGAAACAACGTCAATGGTCCAGTCCGCAACTTGCGGGGAATATTTGCCAGGCACCTCTGTATGGAACGGATTTCTGTCAAACCTTGGCCGCTCGGTGATCGGTGGCACGCAGTAAAAGAAAATTACATGCGTTCGAGTCTCAATGCATTAATTTTGTTTAGAGAGACTGCACATCCACTGAATGTGAGACTCTTGCCACGAATACCATGTAGAGATCAACACGCGGTGACACGCATAGAGTCGATCGAGGAGTAGGAGCGCATATAGGCAGCGGGTGTTGAGAGCCCTCGAAGCTCGCGCCTGAAGTTGACAAACCACCGTAAATACTTGTCCTGTAAAAGGTGAATCTCCCAGATCAGTGTCACTAACCGGATAATTCGCATCCATACACGACTTGCGCATAGACATGGCGAATCGCGATAATGCCTAGCATGCTTATCTGTGCGGCTTGAACCCGGAAAGGTGGCATCCAGGCACACCACATACAAGCGGAAGTTGGGGATTGAAGCACATGCCTCCCAGCAACAAGAAAATCCCGGCGGATAACTGCCATTCGGTATCCGGGTAACCGTAAGCTCTGCTCTACGGCGATGCTATACATGTGAAAATTCCTAAAGGAGTGTCTCATACTAGAACGGAACAATAGATGGCGGCCATCCATTAAGGAAAGTTTACCTCCGTAAGGATGCCGAGAAGCTGAAGGCGCGTGTACGATGGGCCTGCACAGGAATCCGGGGTACTTCAAACCAGCACACAGGAGATGAACGCAAGAATAAAGAGACGAATGCTATGGGCGAAAGTAGAAGAAGACAAATCGGAGCCTTTGTCTCGACCAACTCGCTCAATTTAGAATTTTGACCGCCGCGACTGCTAGCACATAGCACAACTCATGTTTCACGCTTCGACCACCTCCGTTCCAATCACCTCTTCGCTCTCGCCACTCGTACATCTCGCCGCTGAAGAGGCACTGCATGCGAAACGTACTCCGACGGACAAGTCGCAAGGATGGTTCATGACAAAAGAATAGGACGAACCCGAGCTCGGCAGGGTCGGACATTAGCCCCAACATGGGTCCTATCATGCCGACGTCTGTCGCGCAGTCAAGACTCAGTGATCGCTCGCGTACGTGCTGCACAAGCTCACTCATTCCAGAGACGATGCCATACAATGCCCCGAGCACGACACCACTGGCCATATGGCACACCGTTCTGGGGATTGAACGGCGCGAGGCCGCCAGATTGCATTGCATGATTTGTCAGGCCAAGGCCAGGTACATCTTTGTTTCCCTGAGATCCATTAAACCCTCTAGAATTTTTACGTCGGGCACCAGTTGGATCGGCCGGTGCGGGAACGATAATACCTGCACGCCAAGTGTCGGTGCTTCCGCCCTCAAAGGTGTACGGACAGGTGCAATTTTGAGTTCCTGGGTGACATGCCTTGGGAGTTCCAGACAATCGCCCTGGAAAGCCAGGAAAGGACTGTTGTCTTTTTGAAATCCCTGCGGAACGCCCTTCCTGACGGCAGGCATATTTGGACGGGCTGAGTCGCTCGCTTTAATTCCGGTGGTAGGTGCATACATGCGATGACTATAGCAAACCTTCAACGATGGACGTCGGGCGAGAACGGTTGACGATAGTCAGTCAAAGATGAATTTGCGCATTGTGGTCCGATATACGCCGCCTGTGGATTAGACCTGACGGCGATAAACTTGAAGGTCGTTTCGAGTCTACCAGAGGGTACCTTGCATAATCCGCCGCATACAAGTTGTTTGTTCGACTATCGGTGGCTATCTATTATCGACTAGCTTGCAGCGCCGGAGCAAAGATGTCAACCATCTTCGGACCCCGCGTGCATACGAATGATGATCAGTGGGCCCACGAGATACGAGACAGTAGTCGCGATGAGTATCATCTGATGATCGGCAGGCTGTCAACTCTGCAGAGACGTGGGTATAGGGCCAGTTGTGTGAAACCGATACTCATTCTGCGTGGTAGACTAGACGCTCATCGTCAGCCACTAGTTCGGTTAGGCGATCATCAGCAACTCCACGATGCCGGGCCATTTGGTAGCTCCCGGGTGATTGAATGTTCGTCATGGGGTCGTTCGTAGTTAGTTCATGAATCAACGCATGAAACTGCCATCAGCCGACATTTCATAACACGTGCAGCGTTACCTCGTGTCCACCTGCTGCGCGGGTCGCTCAGTCCGCATAACTTCTAAGCTCTTTTCTCTTCGCTCCAACCAACGTTTTCGCACTCTTCACGGTCATGGACAGTTTCTCTTACACGGATGGTATTCGTGCTGCGCTCGCCTCATGTTTCCCATTTTTCACCCCATCGCACCCCAACTCTACTTCAAACGCCCCTACAACCTCCACCGACGCCGGATCCTCCTCGTCCACCAACCTCGAACATCTTCTTCAGGACCCGGACTCGGATGCCCTCTCGCTCCACTCTAACTTGGGTGCTGGTGCGCACCGAAGAGCGAGACACCGTCGTCGGCCCAAGTTCTCCCTCACCCTCTTCGGGTACACACTCTTCGGGAAACCCCCAATTTACCTCTCTGACGACGACGACAACGGGGATGATCCACTGGATATAGGAGGCAGGCCGAGGGTGCTTGCCACGGCGTCATCGTCGACTCTCGACTCGGACGCGGCCCTCCTTGACGCAAGCACTATCGAGCGACTGACGTCGCCAGACCACTTTGCAGCATTTGCTGCGCAGCGCGAACGGCTTGAGGCCGAGGATGCGGCCCGTCGGAAGGCAGAGCGGAGGGCACGCAGACAGGAACGGAAGGCTCGTGCGAGGGCTGACGCACTCGCCTCGCTCAACGGCGCATCGCCTCGTTCTGGCGTGGATACCTTTGAAGGATTCCAGGGGAGCGGGAACGACACCGTTGCGCAGCCGTTCTCTTCGCTCCATGGGGGAGCCGACTTCAGCGGCCCACATTCGGGAGACGCCGACGACGCCGACCTAGACGGGGAGCTCTACACACAGAAGAAGAAATCCCCCGCAGCACTGAGCGCATCCGGTTCGGATTCACGTTCCCGCACTTCTGCATCATTCTCTGGCGGGGACGCCTCCCACGTCCAGAATTTCCCGATCCACACCACCCACGTTGCCCCGTACCCGCATACAGAGATGCACCTTCCTTCGGTGAGGAAGCCACATCGTACGTCGAAGCGGACGTCGACCGTGTCCTCCGTGACGTCACAGTCAACGTCGACAGCACCATATACGCCCGTAGAGAGCATTGCAGAGGCGCCTGCGGTAGTCACATCCCCCATTTCACAGGAACGGTATCTTCGTGACGGGGAACGCGCTGATTTCCCTAGCGTAGGTCTGACTGGCAAACGAAATCGGGGACCTAATCTGATGAATCCGAAAGCGTTTTTGGCGTAGCAAGGGAAATACGTCACACATCGATTTTGTAGCCCAATGATGGTGTATCCGGTTTATCGTTAGACGCCAAGGATGTAGAACATTTCATGCTTATGATACTCATGTGTACTACCACCTGCATGGGTAGATTCTAATTTTACTTTTCGAACACGACACGTTTTACCTCTCCACCAGTTTTCGATGATCATGAGCCGTATTGCAGTACTGTGTCTCTTTCATTTACTGCGCCTACCAGCCTTTTGCCCTTACCAAAGAGTTTAATGGGTAGCAATACATGTAATGCTTGAGTGCGGACATCCGAGCCGATAGCACTGCCACTTTTGGCGATTCGTGTCATGTCCCTCTCGTGGCCAACTCTTGCCACAATTTTTGCGTTTGCCCTCGTTCTAGCTACATCGATGGTGTTCGGATTCGGTAAGAAAAAATGGAACCCAAACGGCAAGGTGAGTCTGCCTTGGTTTCTGCCGCCCACATCCCACCAACGTCTTCATACCAGCACGTCTACATCACGGGCGGCAGTCAGGGCCTCGGACTCGCGCTCGCCAAACTCCTCGTCAAAAAGGGCGCCAGCATCTCCATCGTGGCACGCACCCAGAGCAAGCTGGACAGTGCGCTAAAGGAGCTCGATGTAGGCTCTTCGTGATCTCATCTTGCTTTTTTTTTTTGACGCCCGTTCGCAGGCGCTCCGTGTATCCCCTACACAATCCTTCAAAGCGTTTTCATTTTCTCTTTCCTCCGCCGAGGCCTCGGCGGAAGCGTTGGCAGCGGCGACGGCTGCGCACGATGAATTCCCAGACGCCATCTTTTGTTGCGCGGGGTCTGTCAAGCCCATGTTTCTCGTGGAGATGAGCGAGTCGGAGCTGTACGGCGGAATGACAAATGGCTATTGGGTACAGGCCTGGACCGCTTGGGTAACTCGATCTCGCATCCGTCTCGCTCCACTAACACACGCACCTCTAGGCGGCCGCAAGAGAGATGGCGAAGAGAAAGGTCCAGGGAAAGATCGTGCTCATCTCCTCGACCTTGGGATACATGTCGATCTTGGGCTATTCTTCGTACTCTCCCGCCAAGCATGCCTTGCGAGGTATGCCCTTTTCTTGTGTTGTCGTCGACGCGAAGTTAAACCCTCATCCCGCCACTCTACAGGGTTGGCAGAGTGTCTCCGCTCCGAGGGTCTTCTCTACGGTTTCTCGACCCACGTCTTTTTCCCGTGCACCATGTACACCCCTGGGTACGACGAAGAGAACAAGACCAAACCCGCCATCACGCGCAAGATCGAGTCGACCGACGAGGGTCTGACTGCAGAACAAGCAGCCCAGGGGCTTTTCAACGGCGTTGAGAGCGGCGAGTTTCACATCACCGCGGACCTGATCACGACGTTGTTCAAGTCGTCCACGAGGGGGTGCGCACCGAGAGGAAACGTGTTCGTCGATACCCTGTTGGATTTTGTTGCCTTGGTGGGTTCCCACTCTTTTTTTCCGTTTGCATCGTCCGGTTTTTTGATGATGTGTCTCTTGCAATTAGATTGGAGTGCCCATCTGGCGTCGATCGGTCGACAGCCAGATCCTTGCACACCGTGGGGAACACGAAACGTACCTGGCGCAAAAAGATTTTTTCAACCAAGCGTGATGTGTCTCGACCTGGAAACCCGGACACGCCTGTTTTGATGCTTCCACATACCCTGTATATCGTATTTTTTTGATGGAGACTTGCTTACCGTCGTCATCGTCTTTATGCATATCACAGTACCCGTGTACTCCTCGCAGGAATTTACTCTCGCTAGCTATCTCGGACAATAGCAAAAAAAAAAAACAGTGGACTGACGGATTGCCCTTTCAACCTCTTAATACCACCAAGTCTGCCCGAAATGTCACCTCGCGCCCGACTTGGATCCCTCCAAGATGCGCAGACTCCGAATCCGGGTTGTCTGGTTAATCTCTACACGGCGCTTTGTCGGGTTGGCTGAAGGCTCCGCGTAAACGTGTCCGTGCAGCAGTGGACCATGCGTTGGATTCTGATGACGGCCAATCAAGTCACATCGCTCCTTCGAACCGTTCTGATCCCGAAGCGCTGCACGGATCGAGTTGGGCCTATGCTGCTTGTCAGCGATGACGGTGGGCCATGACGAGTTAGCCTCACGGCCGGTGTTGTGACCGCGTTCGGCAGTCGAGAGAGCCCGACGTATTTTACATGGTGTTCAACGATGTCGATGAAGGAGCGACGTCACTGCCAGCATCAAACTCGGGCCGCGCCGTATCTGGTTTCCGAAGCGGATCGGAATACACTTTCCATGCCCGAGCCAAAGCAGTGACTCTGGATCGTGGACAGATACTGCGGCGGTCACGACTCCTCTCCTGACTGGATCTCTATGCCACATTCATCCTTAGATCGACTTGCGCTATACTGCTGATCGCGAGCTTGTTGGCGTTGTTTTCGCAAACGCTGCCGGAGCATACGGGCTCCGAGGCTGCGTCGCCTGTGGAAAACGACCGTCATTTGATGGCGTAGAAGGGCCTCCCGGCTTCCACTTCCTTCCCCCATATCCCCAGAGGAAAAAGAGACGCACGTGCTTGATCCCGTCGCTCGACTCACTCAGCCGTTTGGAGCATGGTTGCTCACGCAGACACGTCGGCGGGTGAAAAAAATACAGGGGAGCCACTCCCGAGTCGCGCGTGCAGGTACTACCGTACGGGAGTTGGCGCTGGTGATGATGAAGGCGCTAATCCAGCGTGTACGGGCACTCGATATGCTTTGACGATCCTGTTTGCCTCTCTTGCATTCCAGATATGTTTCGTTCATGCTACGGTACACTCCCACCAGACGTACTTTCCTGGCATGAACCCTCATTTCGCTCTTGATCACGGTTTGCGCAGCACACAAACGATTGCAACGTTCGCAAGAGGTCTAGTCGTGCCTATCACAACATGCAGGCACTACAACCCACCGGTACACTTATCGCAAGAGTTTTACAGTACGTTCGGAAACTACCGTCATGCGCCCGTCACATCTCCGACACGGTCGCCTCAAAAAGTCGGAATCGTCTTCCCGCGTTCCCAATGCATATGTTCCGCCGTCGCCGTGCTACCGTACCTAACCTGTGCGTTCATGTATTCCGTGTACGGCCATTCCGATTTCGGCATCTCCTGTAGCCGCACAAAGTTCTGAAGTTTCCTCGCCAGCTCAGGATATTCGTCCAAAAACGGATATGTCTCCGTATTCACCCCTGCAGCGTAGATGCGCAGGCATCTGTCGTCCGTATCCCGCTCCGGGAACGTGAGGGAAAACGATGGAGGTTGAGCAAGGTCCGCCATGATCACGATATAAGGAGGCGAATCCAAATCCTTGCCTTTGCCCCTCCTGTTCTTGTCTTTGTCGTTGTCTTCGCCACCTAGAGCTACATGTCGGCGAGTGATTGAGTGCAGATCGTTTTTTGAACTTTCTGATTTGCGAGCCTTGTCCGAAATGAAGATCTGGGACATGCGTGGCTTCGTTGACGTGCCTTCAGATTCACCCTTGAAATAAATTGGAATCGCCTTGTCGATCGAGGGTTGTTTGTGGCAGCACTGTACCGCACACGTCCTCTGCCAATGGCGTAACGTCCACTCATGCAGGCTAAAAAAAAGGCTTGTCGGTAACCCTGTTGCTTCATCAAACGAAAGGCAAGGCACTAACTCTATTTCGTCTCCTTCTTTCGATCCAGCAATGTCTGCATCCATGCAAATCCAGTGTGAAAAATTCAAATAGGCGTTCTCAAACGTTTTACGCGCAAGCGACGCCTGGCTGGAATCCTCGCGCCATATTTGCGGTCCGAAGACGAATTCGAGCCAATCCACGACGCGGATCATTCTGCAGTCCAGCACATGCTCGGCCCAACTTCCCGGATTACCTGTCGCCCCTTGAATCGTGTTGCACTTCCTGACGTACAAGTCTTTGGAGAGAAGCCACAACAGCCGGCTAGCAAGTTCCCCACGTTGGCCCACGTCAATCATGCCGCGGTTGACCACGTTGTAAAGATTGTCCAACGCAAGAACCAAGTAAATGGGCTTCCGGTGGAGGACAATTGCTGCAGCATAAGACAAGAATGGCTCAGATGGGTAGCTGGTAAACCGCCAGATACGGTCCAAGGTTGTCGAAAGGCAGATTCTTAAATGACTCGCCACTCCGGTCTCCAAGTACGCAATAGAATCAGGGTGTCCCATCGTAACGTTCAGTCCGAAGCGTTGACCGAGAACGGCGAGTATCTGCGATGTATTTTGCGGATCGAATGGCTCGTTTGCGCAAAGTTTCGACTCCGCGAGTCTTAGCACGATACCAGCCGCCCGGTGCTTCCTCACGGATTGCCATCTGTCAATGCTCAACCATTCAGCGATTCATATTGAAAGTAAACTAATAGAAACTCACAGTGGTCTTCCGTAACCTGCAAGGTGGCTCATTCTGGAAATATCCTCCATGTCAATCTTTCCGAGATCTGCTGCGCTGTGGTCCCATCCTAGCTGTGTGTAAGGTGGGAAAAGGAGTTGCCCATCATTGTGGACACGACTTGAATTGTCTAGACGAAGCGATTCAGCGCCCTTATGGAAGTCACTGATAACCCTTCAGATACTGACGCTTATGATTTGGAGGCGAGAAGTCAGCAACCTTGGAAGTCGTTGAGGCAAACACGACCCATATCGGGTACTTGAATGTGGAATATTGCGAGTATCCGCTGATTATTCTGCATAAAACATCTGCTGGACGGTACCGTTTTTCGGGTACGAGTCGTGACTGTGTCCGGGCGAGAGGATGTGCTTCGTCGATGGCAATCACGAGCTTTGGTTTGCCCGATTCGTCCACAAAGATTCTCTCAAGCGTTTGACCTAGTTCATTGTAGACATCTAACAACAGTAAAAATGATTTCGACTCTAATAGAGGCATGTCAGCATTTGCCTGTAGCTACTTGCCAAGAACATCATACCCGAAACGGACAAATGTTGCATCTGGGTGGTGATTGCCTCGACGCCCGAAGACTCTTGACTCTTGTTCTCTGCTCTATCTTCCTTTTCACCGGAAGAAGGATCGTATTCCGTTTGTTCGTAAAATCGGGCGATGTCGGCACTAATCTAACAAAAAGTGTCAGGCAGGGGGTTTAATTCATAGTAGCCCGTCTCGCCTTGGTGTACCTCTCCGAAAAATTCCTGAAAAAATCAACCCTTGTCGTGGACTTGGGGACAGGGCTTAGATCGCACATTTCCCGGACCCAGCGCATAATGTCATTCTTGGCTTGACGCGTAGCGTATACGTTGGCCTTTGAGAGCTGTTCATTCAACACCCCAAATAGAGCAATGAGAAAAGCGTAGCAGATGGGTTGGTATTGTTCAGGTTTGGAAGGAAAGGTGCCTAAAATGTCGGCTGGGATTGGATCTCGGGCAGGGAAGCTCTGGATGTCGGACGGTTCCCGCAGGTTCATGTAAAGGACTACGACATCTTTCTTGCTCAACTGTTCATTCATTCAGCTCTGTCCGGATCAGAACTATAGCACTTGCCTCGACGAGCAATCTCGATTTTCCAGTGCCAGAGCTCTGAACAATGGAGCAAAATCTGGCATAATAGGTGGATTGTTCCTGACGAAATAACAACTCGTTGTGTGTCAGGTACTCATAGAAACCTTCGATCGCGGCACCGTGGTAGTCTGCTGTGAAAGATTCGGACAATTGATGCTGCAATTCTGAATAATGATATGTAAGCATTTGTTGTGAAACAAAGCATGGCATGGCTAACCTTTGCCAGCCGCACGGAACGTTGTCTGTGATTGTTGTGGTGGCGTCGATTTCTTCAATATGGCTGTCACGAGATACATCAGAAATGCCAGGACGGTGATCGCGAAAGATTGTGAAAAATGCTCAGTGCTCACCGAGGTTTCGAATGCTGCGGTACGATTTACGCTCCCAAGCGATCATGAGCATAACGCGCAACTCCCCATATTTGTGCGCTAATTGTTCGAACTCCTTCGGCGCGTAGTACTTGGGGTCCAGATCATCGTTTGAATAATTAATGATTTGACTCAGAAGGGCATATTGTTCGAAGGAGGAGAGTGCCTGTGAAGTGGGATGGATGCCCTCAGAGGCCGCTGCATTCACCGCCAGGTCGAGTTTTTCGTGAGTGGCGTCATCGAAGACATCTGGGAGGGTCTCGAGGGTCATGTTCAAATCTGAGTCGGAGGGAACCCGTTTGACCACCGTTATATATACGGCCAAAGCAGCACAATCGACTAATAATGATCCATATCTATCACGGACTCCCACAGCATTTCACGTTGTAGTCGACAAGTTCTTATTGTTCGCTCCGAACGGCAACTGTCAGAGTCATGTCCGCACTTTGAACATCAGGCGCTGTCGGAAATGTCATCGCGGTATTCGATTGAATAGAATAGACTGACAACATAAAAGAGCGTAATTCCTGGACCACCGGCGACACTACAACGGTGGTTCCTATGGCGTTACAAATGCACAAATATTGATCGCGTCACACCTGCCGCGGCTTTCCTTGCGCATTACACATCGCCGCACTTACTCTGCCGCACCGGCGCGCAATTTTATAACTTTGTCGCGCCTGGCCT
>JBBPMP010000499.1:393-11803 GCA_038090395.1 Boletales sp. KT-2023a
AACTCGCTATGGACCCTGTCAAACTCGATGGCATTCGAGAATGGCCTACCCCTGCAAAAGTCAAGGACGTCCACTCCTTCCTTGGCTTTGCCAACTTCTATCATCGGTTTATCCCCAACTACTCTAACGTCGCCCGCCCCCTCCTTGATCTTACCAAGAAGAACCAACCCTGGTCCTGGTCCCCTTCTTGCCAACAAGCCTTTGACAAGTTGAAGAAACTCTTCCTCTCGCAACCCATCCTCCATCTCCCTGATCCTTCTCGCCCTTTTGCTGTCGCCACCGATGCTTCCAAATATGCCTCCGGAGGCGTCCTCCTTCAAACTGATGCCAATGGCGATTGGCACCCTTGTTCCTACCTCTCCCAAACTTTCTCCCCCACTGAACGTAACTACGACATCTATGATCGCGAACTCCTCGCTGTCATTCGTGGTCTCAAAACCTGGCAACATTATCTTTTAGGATCCCCTTTCCCCATTCAAGTCTTCACCAATCATAAGAACCTCACTTACTTTCGCCAACCCCAGAAACTCAACCGACGACAAGCTTGCTGGCTGCTTGACATCTCTGACTACGACCTCAAACTTACCCATGTCCCTGGCTCCTCCCTTGCGACTCCCGATGCCCTCTCTTGCCGCCCTGACCTCCTTCCTTCCCATGATGACGATAATGACAATGTCACCCTCCTACCGGACTCCCTCTTTGTCAACCTCATTGACACCTCCCTCCAAGAGAAGCTCGCTTCTTCCTCCTCCTCCGATCCCCTCATGCTTGATGCACTCTGTGCCACCACTGGCGATGTCCCTGCTCAGTTTCGCTCTCGCCTCTCCAACTGGCAATATGACACTGGGGTACTCACCTTCCAAGGACGGGTCTATGTCCCTCCTGACCTCCAACACTCCATTGTTCAACGTCACCACGATCACCCCTCCACTGGTCATCCTGGTTATCTTAAAACTTGTCAACTTGTTGCCTCTGAATTCTGGTGGCCAGGTCTAGCTCACTTTGTTCGCAAATACGTTGAGGGGTGCGCCTCCTGCCAATCTGCCAAAGTGAACACACACCCCACCATTCCCCCCCTCTCTCCCATCTCCTCCTCTTGCACTTGCCCATTTCAACAGGTCTCCTGCGACCTCATCACCGACCTTCCCCTCTCTGATGGCTTTGACAGTCTTTTGGTTGTGGTCGACCATGGGCTTACTAAGGGGGTGATTCTCTGCCCTACAAAGAAGTCCGTCTCCACTGAAGGGATTGCTTCCCTCTTTTTCCACAAAGTCTACACTCGATTCGGTCTACACGACAAAATCATCTCTGATCGCAGCCCCCAATTCGCCTCTACCTTTGCCAAAGAACTCGGACACCTCCTTGGATATGACCTCTCCCTTTCCACCGCTTATCACCCCCAATCCGATGGCAAAACGGAACGTGTCAATCAAGAAGTCAAAACCTATCTCTGCATCTTCTGTGGCAACTCCCCTTCTACTTGGTCCAAAATGATATCTCACGCCGAGTTCGCACACAATCACCACCCCCACTCAGTTACCAGCAAATCTCCATTCTTTCTCATGATGGGCTTTGAACCCCATCCACTTCCCACCATCCTTGCCGAATCCCACCTTTCAGCCGTCGAAGAATGCCTGAAACTCCTCTCCACAGCCCGAGATGAAGCTCTAGCAGCTCACGAACTTGCCAGACAAGTTATGAAGTCTTGTTTCCATGGGAAATTTACCCCCTTCCAGAAAGGTGACAAAGTTTGGCTCGAAGCTCGAAACCTTAAACGACTTATCTCTCATCCAAAATTCACCCCCAAACGAGAAGGACCCTTCACCATCACCCACGTTCTATCTCCCTTGACGTACAAACTCCGCCTTCCTCATACCTGGAAAATACACAACACGATCCACGCCTCCCTCTTATCACCCTATCGCGAAAACGATGTACACAGACCAAACTTCCCTGCCCCACCTCCTGACCTTATTGATGGAGAAGAGGAGTACGAAATGGAAAAGATCATCTGACACAAGGGATCACCGCTTAATCGGAAATTCCTGATCCGATGGAAGGGTTACTCAGCTGAAGAGGACTCCTAGTTACCCGAATCAGAGTTCAAGCATGCGAAACAGCTTCTCAACGACTATAAGAAGCTCCACCCTTCCGTCTTTCCCTCTCCCAAACACCCATCATCTTCCTCTCATCGTTGAAATGTCCTCTTCCACCAGATCCTCCTCTCCCATCCTGACTATCCCTGAACCACGTCCTGCCATCGCTTCACCTTGGAACCCCCCTCCCGAACTTCCTCCTGTCGACGCTACTGCTGAAATCCCTTGGACCACTCCCTACGTTCCCCCCACTCCTCCTCCTACTAATACTGACACGGTCATCTCTGTCACAGTACCTATCTATGCCCATCGTCTCCGACAGAAACACTTCCCCATCACTGCCATGGGCGCCATGTATATGCGCTTAACCCACCCAGACCTTATCATTCCCCTCCGTCACCACCTACATAGAACCATACTCTCCCCTTGAATCTCTTTTACATCTGTACAATGAACTGTCCCACCTTCTCTCTATTGCCAATGAAATCCATGCCCACTCCTACTTGACGACCCAAACTGCTCTCTTACACGATGTACACAGTAGACTCCTCACCCTCACCACCGACCTCATGCACCAACTTGAGATGGATGACCTTACCTCCAACATCCTTTGCTACGTCAGGGAACTAGCCGATCAATCTAAAGAAAACCGAATTCCTACCCCTGACCTCCTGGAACCCCCCTTGACCCTGGACGACCTGGCGACACTGACCTCCCACTCTTCCGGATACCACACCACAGAGCAATCCACCGACTACTCTTCAGAACCCTTTTCCCAGGCCATGGCTGACGAGATGGATCGTGCTGAAGTGCGATGGAACGATCAATGTGACCACCCCCTCCCCTCATCCCACCCTCTCTACTTTAAAACTTGCTATCACTGTCACCGCCTGAACCACATTCGCCCCCATTGTCCATACTACGCCTGCCCCTTCTGTGGTCGTCATGCACCAGGACATTCCCAACACAACTGTCCTCATCATCCCCGTCCTCCTCCCTCGGTTGCTCCCTCGTCGTCTCCTACTTCCTCCCATTCCTCTAGTCATTGGGCTCCCCGTCCTCCTTGCCCCCTCCTTGCCAGGCTATCATCTCCACCCACTGAGGCTGGACCTTCCACTCAACTTCCCCCTTGGTGTCGCCCACATCGTTGTCGTCCTTCCCAATCCCCTCCACGTCCTGTGCCTCCTACCACAACTGTCCGCCTGGACTTTGCCCCTCATTATATCTATGAGGACGACAGTGACAGCATGGATGCTTCTGCTTATGCGAACATGACAGGTTCCCCTGGTGGAGATCACTGCATGGATTTCTAAGCATTCCATTTCTTTCCTCTGATCACTTTTCACCCTTGTTTTCTTGTAGTAACTTCGAATGTACTCCGGGGGTAATGTTGCGATTCCTCCGTTTCTTTTCTTTGTCATACTCAGACCAGCTTCACCCGGTTCCTTTACCTTCTGTAGAGTGTTCTAGAACGTACAACATGTTCGTCACACACCTTTCTTATCTTTACTTTGTGTCTTTCATTTCCGCTGCCTCATGTTTATTCTTATCTTCACCATGAGGCGATTCTTATCTTCCCTTTCTCCAATTCAACTTTATCTTGAGTACTACTTAAGCCTCGTCGTATATTGATGTACCTTAGCTTAGTTCTGCTCAATCAACCTTGTCCCTTTCGAAACCACTTGATCCCTCGTCAACATCCTCTTCGGACGACTCCTCTGATCTCCCCATCGACTCTCCAAGTTGACCAAACCCTTGACCTCTTGCTGATTGTTTTATCGGCTGAATCCCTCGTCGTCTGGCAAGTCTTGCTCAGACTCCTTCGAACCCTTGACTCTCGCTTCTAGTTCTCTTTGAGCCAGCGCTCGTTCCTACCCGGACCAAGCATAACAACAGACTTAAATACATGAGCATGAAAGCTATGTAATGGAGAACTGAGGGCAGAACTATGGAGTATGTAAAGGTACATACTAGTGGCACATACTCAGAATAGACAGAAGGTACGAGAAACAGAGAAATGGAAACTAGACCAATGGTGAGGTAAAGATGAAGACAATAGAAACAAAAGAAACTTGAGTGAATGCTGAAACAAAAGAAAGAAACAAAAGAAAGAAACAGGACCTTAGGGGAAACCAAATATGCAGAGATCTCTGGACTTGTCACATGAAGGCAGACCAAGAGTAATGGACATCAGACAAGTAAGTCCAGAGTCAGACAAAGGGTGCAGATAAGGATGAATGAAGGCAGAAGGGCATGGGACATGACATTGGGACTATGCTCATATCAACCTGCACAACCTCAAGCCTGTTTTTACCCAAGAACAGCTTGTGTCCTCCCTCCAGGCAACCTTTCTCCTCACCCCCACTCTCCATGCTGCTATCCTTATTGATGTGGATTTCCTCCACCAAGACATCCTCTCCACACTCTTCTCTGATCCTATTGCCCAGCAGCACTTCTCTGACATTTCCACCTCCTCCAATTCTCATTGGTCAGTCAATGCTGATGGATTCCTCTGCCTTGATGGAAGAATCTATGTCCCTGATGCCAATGACCTTTGCCTCTGCATGCTCTGCTTTAAGCATGACCATCCCCTAGCAGGTCATTTTGGTCAGAACCATACCTTGGAACTCATCCATCACAACTATACTTGGCCTGGACTCCATACATTCATCAAGGAGTATGTTGCCTCATGTACTGCTTGCTTGCATGCAAAGGTCTCACAACACTGCCCTTATGGTCTGCTTAAGCAACTCCTGATCCCAGAGCACCCCTGGCACTCCATCTTGATGGATTTCATTGAACACCTCCCCTCCTCCAGTTACACCTCTATCCTTGTCATCATCAATCACCTCTCCAAGCAAGCAATTTTTATCCCTACCTATGATACCATCACCTCCCCTGACCTCACAAAACTATTTGTAGTGCATGTCTTCTCCAAGCATGGAGTCCCATCCCATGTCACATCTGACCATGGATCTGAATTCATCTCCCACTTCTTCTGCTCTCTTGGTAAGGCCCTTGGAATCAACCTCCACCTCACCTCCAGATATCACCCAGAAGGTGATGGACAAACTGAGCAGACTAACCAGACCCTAGAGCAATACATTTGGATCTATTGCAGTTACCAACAGGACAATTGGGTGGACTTGCTGCCTCTGGCAGAATTCACTTTTAACAATGTGCTGAGCACCACCACCAGTATCTCCCCTTTCTTTTGAATAAAGGTTATCATCTGGACATCTCTATCTATTCCAACCTCATTCTCTCCTCCACTCAAGCTCAGGAGTATACCTCTGATCTCTACCAGCTCCACAAGTTCCTCTGGTCCAAAATGGTGCTTGCCCAACAGTGATACCAAGGACCTGCTGATGCTTGGAGATCTTCTTTGCCAGACCTGAAAGTCAGTGACAAAGTGTACATGAAAGCCAAGTACTTCCAGACTACATGCCCCTCCCAGAAGTTCTTTGACAAGAATCTTGGTCCCTTTGAGATCATTGCACACCCCAGATCCCACTCCTTCACTCTCCACCTCTCTGACTCCATGCATTCTGTGCACCCAGTATTCCACATCTCACAGCTCAAGCCCTCTGTCCACAACTCCATCCCAAACCACACTCAACCTCCACCTCCACCTATCAAGATAGATGGCAAACTTGAATATGAGATCACAAAAATCCTGGACTCCAAGATTGACTGCCAGCGATGTCACTGCCAGCTCCTGTATTTCATTAGATGGGCCAGATATGAGGGGACTGATAAAGAAACCTCTTGGCTTCTTGCAACAGAATTGGACAATGCCAGCGAGCTGATCGAAGTATACCACCTCTGCTACCCTACAAAACCTGGACCTTACAGTCTGACTCTGTGTCAAGTCCAGGTTCTCCAATCTCTGGAGGTGCAGACATGCGGATGTAGGAGGTGCAGAGGTGTGGAGGCCAGGATCAGATGGTGAGGACGGCAGCTTCAGGAAATGCCTGCACCCTTGTACTGCCCTTGTCCTTGTATTTCGGAGGGGTGGAGTACAGGTGGATTACAATGGTGGTGATGAGGCTACTGAGGCAGAGTACAAGTAGAGGAGGAAGCAGAAGGGTGGAATCAGACAGAGATGACAAATGGAGTGGAGAGACTTAATTGGAGTAGAGAAACTTAGTTGATATTTGAACTGAGGTGATCCTCAGTGAAGTACAGACTTTAAGTACAAGAGAGTGAGGGCTATGTATCAGAGAGTGGAGAGCAGAACTATGGAGTATGTAAAGGTACATACTAGTGGCACATACTCAGGAAAGATGGAAGGTATGAGAATGCAGAAAGGGAACTAGACCAATCATGAGGTACAGATGAGAACAATAAGGACAGAAGAACTATGAGTGAATGTAGAAACAATAGGAAGAAACAAAAGAAGGAACAGGACCTTAAGGGAACCAGATGTCCAGACTTGTCACATGAAGGCAGACTAGGAGTAGTGGACATCAGACAAGTGAGCCCAGAGTCAGATGAAGGGTGTGGATAAGGTCAGATGAAGGCAGAAGGGCATGGGATATGACACTCCATAGAGATTCTGTTTCTTTTTCTTTTCATTCCATTCACCTCCACTTCACCTCCTTTTGTTTCCTTTCTCTTTCACTCACACCCAACTGACCTTTCCTCTTATCTGCCTTCAAGGGTTCAGGCCCTAAGAGGTGGATACTATCATGTCCCATACCCTTCCAGAACCACTCACACCTCCATCTGTCCTTATCTGCACCTTTTGTCTGACTCCAGACTGTCTTGTCCAAAGTCCACTACTCTTGGTCTGCCTTCATGTGACAAGTCTGAACATCTCTGGGCATCTGGTTCCCTTATGGTTCCATTCTTTCTTTTGTTCTCCTCTTTTGTTTCTGTATTCACTCTGAAGTCTTTTGTCTCTATTGTTCTCATCTGTACCTCATGATTGGTCTAGTTCCGTTTTGCATTTCTCATACCTTCCATCTTCCTGAATATGTACCACAAGTATGTACAGTACCTTTATGTGCTCTGTATTGTCCACTCTCCATTCTCTGTTACATAGATTTTGCACTAATGTATTTAAGTCTGTACTTCACTGAGGGAAACCTCAGCTTGAATATCAACTAAGTTTCCTCCACTCCATTCTCACTCTCTGTCTGATCTCGCTCTCCTCCTCTTTTCACTATTCTCCACTCTGCCTTGATAGCCTCATCACTGTCATTGTAATCTGTCTGTACTCCACCACTCCAAAATACAAGGACAAGGGCAGTACAAGGGTGCAGGCATCTCCTGAAGCTGCCATCCTCACCATCTGACCCTGACCTCCACATCCCCACACCTCCCATGTCTACATGTCCACACCTGCAGAGTCTCAGAGAATCCAGACTTGACACATACTGTCAAACAATGTACTTACCTAACACTTGCAGAATATCCAAGCTGCAAACTACAGACCCCACCCTGGAAATAAGCATCCCTTGGGACCAAAACTTGATCTGTATGGCTTGCAGCTTGTCAAGACTCTGGTTGATGATCAGCATCTGATCAAGTGCATCATGGTGGCTTGAATGGCAGTATGGTTGCTTCATGGCTTTGATGTGTTTTGATTCAGTGATGGAGGAGCACAAGCCATTTGGTGCTCCAAACAACTTTATTAGTTCAGAATAGTGGTATTGAGAATGTTGGCAAGGGAGGGAAAAGGACCATACAACACCAGTGTTTGTAAAAACTGAGCAATACTGATGAAAATGAGAGATGGCATCTTTAAGTTGTTTAAGGTCTAAAGTGTTGATAATGTGCTTGCACATCAGATAGCAGCATTCCAAGAATGCACAGAATATATGCAGCACATCATGTGGGACATGGCCCCTGATAGTGGCAAGGTAAAACTGAGGAAAAAATAACTACACATCAATACAACATATCCATATTTTATGACAAGACTGACCTTCATGAGTGCCTTGGAATCATTGCTGGTCCACTGTTTAAAATGCTGGCCTTGAGGAAAATGACAAAATCTGGCAAAGGAAGTGATGGTTGCAATGCTAAGAACTATGCATCAAAACAAATCATGTAATTGTGAACTGTGATTACTTAGTGGCGATCAATATTGTCCATGATTGCATTCACCCATACTCGACCATACTGTATGTAATAACCAGATATTTCTCCATCAGCAAACCAGCCCTTTATGTATTGTCCAATCCCACCCAGTGCTGTCCAGTTCTGTCCAGCTATCCAGTGAACCCCAAGAAGGTACCCAACTGGCCAATTATATCCAATCTACTCCTAGTTGCACCAGTGGTCCCAGTCTAGGACAGCCTGGTAAAATTGTTTACATGCAACCATACTAATCACACCCCAGGATGGGACATTATCACACAGATTATTACAGTTGTGGACAGAGATTGATATTCAAGATAGGGGGACACTAATGCCAGACAAGTAAACATAGATAACAGACAATCAGATAGCAAAATGATCTAATCTAGATCTACATCAAAGCTGGTGGATGAGGCTGTCCCATTCCTGATTTGGGTAACATTGTATCAGTCATGATGCCCATGTAGATGCAGACACCTACCATCCAATTTTGGCCCCTGAACATGAAGATCCTTTGTCTTGGTATGGTAAATGCCATTTGTGTCACATTTTTCCATGAGTTCCAGAATATCAGTGTAAACTTGGCATAGATGTCACACTTGAACATGACTTCCTTGCCCTCAATAGCAATTTTGATCTATTTAAATAGCACATTAAAGTGAATTGCACTGTAAAATGAGGGACATTACAGTGGTGGCAGCAAGCACAATGGTGACATGCAGGACTTTGCTTGCAAAATCCTTGGGGAACAGGCTGTCCATGGAATTTGAACTGGCATAGAAAAACTTGACAATGAGACCAGAGAGTGCAGGGTGGGTGCCACATCCCATGTCACCAGTCTTGCTCTGCACACCCCTATCTGATTGCTCTGCCCCTCTGACCTGACTCCTGTCTGGACTCCACCCCCTTTGTCTGCTCTCATGCAACATCTCTGCTCCTCCCTGATGTCTCCATCCTCCCTGATGTTCCT
The DNA here is from genome assembly GCA_038090395.1 of Boletales sp. KT-2023a. Classification (NCBI taxonomy): domain Eukaryota; kingdom Fungi; phylum Basidiomycota; class Agaricomycetes; order Boletales; species Boletales sp. KT-2023a. The sequence continues at coordinate 9,547 of JBBPMP010000499.1, forward strand.
GCCTTCCCTGACAGGTCTCAGCCCCTCCTGTATTTAGTTCTCCATCTCTGTCCCTGTAGTTATGCTCTGTCATCCCTGTAGTAGCACTCTGTCATTCCTTGACACCACCAGTATGTAGCTTTATGTACTCTGCTACTCTGCCCTCCATCATACCTTAGCATAGCCTCAGACTTCATGTATTTAGTTCCTATCTCACTAAGGACTTATTCCTCAGTTCATAAATCAACTTTGTCACCCCCAGTCTCCACTCTCATCCTCTCCCCCTCTGCCTCAGTAGTCTATGACTATCATTGTACCACATCTGACCCCAACCTCTGAAATACAAGGATTGGACAGTGCAGTGGCACAGGTGATCCCTGAAGCCAAGTTCTCTCCATACAACTCCAACCTCACCTTCAACCTCTGACCTCTGCATTCCACCCAGGTCCACTCCATCCATCTGCTTGTCTGGAGACTGGAGGACCCTGACTTGACAGTATTTATGAATTCACATCCTGTACTGTCTCTACTCTTTACAAACTCATGACACTTCCACATGTTCTCCATCCTTGCTCACAGCAGTGTGCTGTGCAGCACTTCTCTGAAGCAGGGCCAGTAGGCTTGGCAAAGTTGTTCTCCTCCACTCTGGAGATGAGGGCTTCTCCTCTCCTTTGCTGCTGGACCTCCCCCTCATTTCTAGTCCCCTCCATCTCCCCCATTCCTGACACCGATGACAAACATGAACCTTTCTGCATGTTGAGCATTGTGATCGCCTCACAAATACTCCTCTTCACCTCCAGTTGTGCTGGACTCCTTGGTTCTAGTCCATTTGGTGGCAACATCCCTCTGGATTCACCTTCACCTCTGTTACACCAACTCCATCAGTCTCCCTCCTCCTCCTCCACCCTCCACTCCACCTGTGTCTCCTCTCCCTGATGACTCTCTCATGGCTCTGGCACAAGTCATCCACAACCCCTCTGAGGTGCAGATCCCAGATAGTGATTCTCCTCCATCCACTCCCTCCATACCCTCTATCCCCTCCATTTCTCTGCTGCACCAGCTCTGTCATCATATTCCATCTCTGGCAAAGCACCCTCCTACCTCTGCCCACCTCCAGCACCTCAGATACTCTGTCACTCTTGGGCAAACTCACTCCAACCCCTACAGCCTCCTTGACTTCTGCTTCCATGGACTCAGGAGATTGGTCTGCAGTTCCCAGCCCTTCATGCACTCACCAAAATCTGACAGTATTTGCTTCTGACCCTCACACCCTCACAATCTCTGTATTGCTCACCAATCATGAACTCTTACAACCACTTCCATGTCCCTCTGACTCCTTTGACAGTCCTTTGAACACCACTCCACCTACTTCACTCTGCTCAACTCCACCTCCACTTCTCCTCTGGCATGTCAACTCTAGACATTTCTATGTCACCTCTGTTGGGTTCCTCTTTCATGCTTGTACTTGGACATATCTGGCTCACCTGCTGCAATCCATTGATTGATAGGGTATTGGGCCATACCAGTTTCCAAACATCTACATAATAAATGCTGACAGCTCTGGTACCACCTTCATGCCTCCAGTTGAGTCTCTGGCTCCTCCACCTCTGGTCATCTTTGACACATCACCTCCGACTTGCCATCATCCACTTTGCACATCTCCTTATGGAGCTCTGTGTACTCCACCACCTAACTCTGCCCTGAGGATTCCATCTCCTCTTGGCATCATCTACCATCTTCCTTTTGAGCTTGAAGTACTCTGTGTGTTCTTAGCCAAGCACCCCACCTCCAGACTTTTTGTCACTCAACTCTGCTTGTGGTGCTCCCATTCTTCTCCTCCACTCCCACTCCAGACATTTTGGTGCACACCTGATACCCTCTCTTGATGCTGGGACATCCACCCAAAGAGGGGGATAGGGATTCTGCTCATGCCAACCTGCACTCTTTTGTGCCTGTTTTTTCACCTAGAACAGCTTGTGTCCTCCCTCCATTCATCTCCCCTCCCCACCTCCACACTCCATGCTGCTACCTCTGTCAATGTGGACTCCCTCCATGAGACACTCCATCTGCTTTCCAGTAGCTCAGCAGCACATCTCCACTCTTTTAACCCTCTCCATCCCTTTCCAACTCTCGTTGGCCAATTGACTCTGACAGATTCCTCCACCTCGATGGCAAGATCTGTGTCCCTGACACCAATGACCTCCACTCCAATTCCTCTACCTCCACCTCCAGCCACCTCTGTCCCACCTAGTACACCAGTCACTTCGCCCATCATGAC
>JBBPMP010000500.1:0-18761 GCA_038090395.1 Boletales sp. KT-2023a
GAACTTGATACGGACCTTACGACACTCCTATCTACCACCTTATTTAAACGGCCGTGTTTACTCGTACTCCCCAGCTCTTTTGGAATTGATACTTTTGTCCAGTCATTCCTGAAGACTCTTCGTATTGACTCTTCGTATTGTCCACGTGACATGGTTCTAGGCGTGACCCCGTGTCATCTACTCCCCTTTCGCGCCACAGTTCGACCTGCCTGCCTCGGGCCAAAGGTAACAATCTAACTGTTGAATCACGGAGTCACATTCATTGAAACGGGTGGTATTTCTGACGGGAGCCTTGCTGAGTTCCCCGTTAATTAGCGGGAAAAAAGGATCAGCTTGACGGCCACACTCCATGCCCGGATGCTTTTGCTCACTTTACGCCGCCTGCGGTCGCCTTTGCCCGGACCTAACTCTCTCGGTCCCAGATGATACGATGACAATCATCGTCATCGCGTCGCCATTCACAACAATAACATGCGGCCCATCCGTTGTCTTATGTATCCACCACTGGACTAACATGCATTAGACTCCATGACCGACTCGGACCGGTTGCAGTACATATTTTACGAGGGAGAGAACACGGCAGCGACCACGACCGCGACACGATGAAAGCCAGAGGGAAACCACATCGCAACAAATCTTCTGAACAAGCAATCAGGTAGACTCGTGACCAGCCGTCTAGCCCGCTTACCTTTATTAGACGGCTGGTCACAAGTCTAGCCCTTCCTGAGTTACTATATTTGGACATTCGTTAGCCTTAGGTCGCACGTGACTAGTACTTGCTTACCGCCTTCTCCGGTCTGACGTGACGGAGGCGATTATCGATTCACATGGGGCGAAAAGGGGTCGATCCCGCCATACGACAGCGACGATGGATGACACGGAAAAGCACGGCACGACGGTGGGGCACGATCACGGAGCGTGCCGCAGTTTATAGTATTAGAATTTAAGACGTAAGTCTCATCATACCACATTTTAAGTCTGCCAGTGTGGCAACTTGTAACATTTGTGACCCCCAAATCGTGGGTAAGAGGAAAGCAAACAAAAAAAGGCCGGTATGCACAAATAGCTAGGAAACCACTTCGCTCAACAACTAGAGCACTTGTTATTGGTCAACCGAACGCTAACCGAACGCTTAGAAACTCTCTGTTCGGTGTACGCACGATGATTTGAGACTACCGAATCTGTCACCAGTTCCTTCCCGCGATTTTTGCGACTACATTTGAATTTGTACATTGATTCATCCTTCCGGGAATCCGAATAGCCTCATACACCAGTCTGCATCGGAAAAGTCCCCCCTCATGGACGATGGTCATAATGTGCCCAGAAATGTTGTTGAGAGCACATTGTTTTCAACCCACAAGAATGAGAGTAATGGCCCAATTTATTGGAGTTATCAAGACATCACAGAGTCAAGATCGCATGTTTCAATGAGCAGTAACTCGCAGAGCAGCGCCATGAAAGACCAGCATAAACTAGGGCAATTGAAAGCCACGGTGGATGAAAAAGAGACAAGGACTCCATTCCATGTATCGACTCTGTGCTTCAAAGGCATTCATTGAAAATCACCAGGTCTATTCATAACAACTTCAAATCAGGTTTGATGGTCGGTATGCACGCGGTCATATTTGAGGTATTACGGACAGTCCCTCGAGAACGTTTTCTCGAACAGATCTTCAGGATCTTCTGTCGTCTGTCCGACCATCCCGTGATAAATGCCGAAAGGGAGCGGGAATGCAATCATGAGGAACACCGTGTCGAGCTGGCGAGTTCATTTGGGAGCACCTCACCCCTTCTTGGAGGACTACTAATTCGAGATTTGACTATCATGCGACGGTGAACATGTTCGAGTTCCGAACCAATTTCGAGGGTAAGTTAGCGTGGCTTGTCCGACAAAAGGGATACTGTGCTTTATTCCATTTCTTCGCTGACAATAACCACATTCGAGACCGTTGTAGCGGATGATGGAGGAGTCATGTCCGAAAATAGAAATATATTCGCATACAGACGTCATGGCAATTGCCATTGCAGACCGACTTGGAGGCTGACAAGAAAATGGAAGTCACGGTCGTCATATAAATTCCGCGCGCTCGCCACAATTCTCATTCTTCCGTTTCTCTCTCCACCCCTTCGGCAAAGCAGGTCATGGAGACCCCTGCAAAAACACTAGATCTTTCTTTATCCAAGGTCCAAACTAGCCCGTCCGGATTTGATCTTCCGCCAAACACTCCGAAGACGCCTGCGGACGAGGGGAAAGAATTCTTTTTGGCAGAACGATCAGAAGATGAACTGCCGATCCGTGTTTATGAACTCAAACTTGATCCCGACGGCGGACCCAACAAACAGCGATCGGCGAGTTGGCCATGTCTCGAATGCAACTATCCACTCATGTGCGAATCCACAGTATATCCGTCTCCCGCCTGCATATGTACCCTATATTCTACGCGTTTCTTTGGACGCAGGTACACCGGCCTCGAAAAATGGCGTATTTAGAACAAATTTTCCGCTCGACGGAGGCATCTTTGAGCGTGATAGGTTTGCAGAGCGGAGGTGAGCGCGTCTACTTGATCGCTGAGCATGATTGATCCGTGCGCTTAGACTTCCAGTCGACTTTTCCAAGCCCATCCAAGTTGATCTTCCCATATCTCATGCCGGGGCATTCGTCTATTGGGTGGAATACGATGGCGACCTGCCCGGGCAACGTTCTAAAGGCAGGGAAGGCTACTTTAACGTCGACCCTATCCTTCGCATCCCTGCACGTTCAAACATTCTTTCTGAGGATCTAAAGCCCCTCTTGCCATCGGAAAAAGGCACAGTGATTTTACCAGAATATGTTAACTTACCCCTCGATGGAATTGCAATGTTGACGCTCGTATCGAAATGGATGGGTCCTATCACACAATGGAGGAAGTATTATCAAGAAGCTAGTGATCGAGGCTATACCATGTTGCATTGGACTCCTCTCCAGACGCGCGGTACTAGTGACAGTCCCTACTCTCTCAAGGATCAGAAGAACTACGATCCTCGCATCTTCGACCCCCCTATAGATCGTCTGCAAGCCATCTCTCTTATAGAAGACACCTTGCGAGTTGCCAAGGAGGAATTTGGCCTTTTGAGTCTGACAGATGTCGTGCTTAATCACACTGCTTGCGACAGCGAATGGCTTATTGATCATCCCGAGGCAGGCGAGTTTTGGCGAACATTCACATTTCGTTGACCTGATTGGAAACGTAGGTTACAGCCCTTCAAATACCCCCCACTTGACTCCGGCACTGGAACTCGACAATGCAATCCTGGAATTCTCAGGATTGCTCCAAGGTAGCGGACTGCCCACGCGTGTCACTTCCCAGAGAGATATAGACACGCTCATGAGTGGCTTGGAAAAGCATATAAAGTCAAAGGCCATGTGGCAATTTTATGTCCTGGACGTGCAAGAGGAGACGGCTGCTATCCTAGGTGCATTATCGTCTGATTCGATTGTACCTTGGAATGGCGAGGATGTCAGCGGGAAATCCGCACCTGCGATTGCCGAAATCGTACGGTCGTCTGGTGTAATTTGTAATTTGGGCGCAGTGTCATCGCGATACTGTGCACACATCAAGGGAGATGTGGCTGCTGGGATAATGAAGGCTGCGCACCTGCACAATACGAACGACAACCAAGCACTAGCGGAGGGTTGGAAGCAGGTGGTTGATGTTTTGAATGTACCACTCTATGCCGAATGGGAAGAAGATACTCGAATAGCGCTGGACGCTATCAAGACTAGACTCAAATACATCCGACTCGATTCAAACGGACCTAGACTTGGAGAAATTTCCCAACTGTGCGTGAGCGCTTGCCCTTCACGAGGTACTGTATGGCTGACATGGTCTTGGCCAGTTCGCCCCTCGTTGAACCGTATTTCACACGTTTGCCGGGGTCTGAATCCAATCCTGCATTATATTCAGTCGCAAACAACGGTTGGATATGGAATGCTGACCCGCTGGTAAACTTTGCTCTTCCACCATCTAAAGCATATTTGCGTCGCGAAGTCATTGTCTGGGGCGACTGCGTGAAACTTCGCTATGGCTCCCGCCCTTCAGACAACCCTTGGTTATGGTCGTACATCATCTCGTACGTCACCTCTCTTGCGAAGGCATTCGACGGGTTTCGTATCGACAACTGCCATTCCACACCTCTGCATGTTGGGACTGTCATGCTTGATGCAGCGCGGAAAGTGAACCCAAACTTGTATGTTTGCGCAGAGCTCTTTACCGGGAGTGAAGAAATGGATTTACTGTTTGTGAGGAAGCTGGGTATCAACAGCTTGGTCAGAGAAGCTGGCAACGCATGGGATCCAGAGGAGTTGTCAAGAATCATGTATCGGTATGGATTAGGAAAGCCGATTGGTAAGTTCTTGCTTGCATGTATAATATGTTCAGATTGACTTAATGACTTTAAGGATCGATGGACGAGGCTTGCTTGACAAGCGTGCAGGAACTTGCACCACCGTATAGCAAGGGACCCACTCGCCCATGTGTCGTAAGCCCTCTCTACGGATCCATTCCGCACGCGATCGTGTATGACCTCACGCACGACAATGAGTCTTATCTCGACAAGTTTACCCCCGAGCACGCACTCAGCGTCGCGGGATTGGTCACGTTTGGATACTGCGCCGTGGCCTCTGTCAAAGGGTTTGATGACCTATACCCGAAACTTTTAAACTTGGTCCAGGAAAAAAGATTATACGAAATCACGGGTTTTGGAAGGGGATCCGGCATTGCGAGAGCCAAGAGGGTGCTGAACGGGTTGAAGAGAGAGATGGTGCTCGGAGGACATGAGGAAGCTCATGTTTTTCAGGATGGTGACGCAAGTGTCCAGATTGATTTATTTGCGCAGTGCTAACGGACATTCGTTACTGCAGTATATCAACATCCATAGAGTTCACCCGAAGACGCAAAAAGGATACTTGCTCGTCGCTCATACGGCGTTCACTAAACGACCCAGAGAACGAGGTCGTGGTGCGAAACTCTTTTTCTCTATCGCATGTCCAACAAGCTGACGGTGGCTCTTACCAGTGAACCCGATCGAGTTGAGTCGAACACGGGCAAGGTTCATCTGTGGGTTCGCTATAGAATTTCTATCATACGAGGTTCCCCAAGACACGGAAACGATAAAGGGTTTACCTAGCAAGCTTATCGACTTGCCAGAAGTCCCAGTCGTCCAAAAGTCAAACGGTGCCGATCCTTCTTGTTCCATCACCGTCCCCGACTTCTTCCCCCCAGGCAGCGTCATGATTTTCGAGGTCGAAGTTATTCAGACAGACACTACGCTCGATGCTTTCTGTGCAGACCCAGAGACCGCAGCGGTTGCTTTCTCGTCTCTTGATTTAGTGGATCTCAACGCTATGCTATATCGCGCGGATGAAGAAGAACGGGACGCAACTAACGGCAAGTATGGCGTGTATGACATTCCCCGTCTGGGTCGGTTGACCTATTGCGGGCTGGAGGGATGGATGGGGCCGTTGCGACCAATCATGGTTACCAATGATCTTGGCCATCCACTGTGTGAAAACTTGAGGCAGGGAACATGGGCTCTGGACTATGTCGTCGAGAGGCTCACGTAGTGAGTGTTCATGCTGTTTTATGTGTGAATATTAACTGGATCGAGCAGTCAAACGGATGTCCACCCGAACCTGGATGCACCTGCTCGATGGTTACGACAGAGGTTTGAAAGAATAAAACGCGGGGCGCCTGATTTCCTGCGGCCCAAGTTTTTTGCCATCGTCGTATCCACAGCTTACAAGGCAGCTCGAGGCGCCGCGCTAGAACGGTTCTCTGATTTTGTGTTTACTGGGCATGAATTTACCCAAAACCTTGCCCTGTGCGCGGTACAGATGTATGGACTCGTCCGGTCAGCATCATTGGACCCCGGAAAGGCTACACCCTCACTTGCGGCTGGATTACCACATTTCAGCACTGGTTGGGCGAGGTGTTGGGGCAGAGACGTGTTTATTTCGCTGAGGGGGCTATTTCTGACGACGGGAAACTACGAAGGGGCGAGGAAACATATTTTGGCGTTTGCCTCTACCCTAAAACATGGACTTGTTCCGAATTTACTGGATTCGCTGAGGACTCCCCGGTACGCCATGATTATGCGCTCGCCGTCGACTAGATGACAAGCTCGTGCAGGTACAACTCACGCGACTCACCCTGGTGGATGTTACAAAATATTCAAGACTATGTTAACATGACTCCGAATGGGATTTCTATTCTTACGGAGACTGTCGCTCGTCGCTTCCCCGCGGACGACAAATGGGTGGCGTGGAGCGACCCACGCGCGTACGCGTATACCAGCACACTTGCTGAAATTATCCAAGAAATTCTTCAGCGGCATGCATCAGGGATATCCTTCCGCGAACACAATGCGGGGCCTAATCTCGATACGCAAATGAAAGATGCAGGGTTTAATATTGACATCTACGTTGATTGGAAGACAGGGTTCATCTTTGGAGGGAATGAATCAAATTGCGGGACATGGATGGATAAGATGGGGGAGAGTGAGAAAGCTGGAACGAAAGGCGTTCCTGGAACTCCAAGAGACGGCGCTCCGGTCGAGATTGTGGGATTAGTGAAGAGCACGCTGAGATGGTTGGATGAATTAGTGAGGGCAGGACTATTTCCTTTCGAAGGAGTTGTTGCTTCGAGTGAGTGGCTATTCGCGGTGTTGGACCAGAGTTTGCTGATGCCGGGAGAAAGTTGATGGGACAGACAAGCTGGTCACGTATAGCGAGTGGAATGACCTGATTCAAAAGTCGTTCGAACGCTACTTTTACGTCCCTTTGGGTAATAAGGCAGACGGTCTTGTCATCACGCACGCTAACGCATGGCACAGATCCTGTGGATGACTCCCGGTACGCGGTCGATACGAAACTTGTCAACCGTCGGGGGATCTACAAAGATGTCTACGGGTCCGGACGAGGACGTGAATGGTCTGACTATCAGTTCAGACCCAACTTTCCGATTGCCATGACAGTTGCCCCTGAACTGTTTGAGGAAACGCATGCCCTGCACGCCCTTCGGCTCGCCGATCAGATCTTGCGCGGACCGATGGGGATGAAGACACTGGATCCGAGCGACATGCAGTACCGTCCGTTTTACGACAACTCGAATGACTCGGAAGACAAGGCTACCGCTAAAGGGCGGAATTATCACAACGTGTGTGCAGCGGCGTTGCTGTCTTGGCTGTGTTGATAAAAGTCCTGTAGGGCCCAGAATGGGGGTGGCCGCTTGGGTACTTCCTGAGGGCATATCTTTATTTCGATGCGAGGGCGGGAGCGGGGAAAGATGTGCGTCTCATACTTTAGTGCTGAGTCACGCTGATATAGATTTAACTTTAGGATCCCCTGCAAACACTGCACCACCTTCACCGCGTGCTGCTCGAACCTCGACAATATATTCAGCTGGACGCATGGGCTGGCCTCCCTGAACTGACCAACAAGGATGGGGCGTATTGCCGGGACTCGTGCAACACGCAAGCGTGGAGTGTCAGCACGCTGCTCGACTTTTTAGAGGAGGTACACAAATATTGACGTAGTTATTGTATGGTCTTGTTTGTCTCGCCGGTGCTGTGTAGTATTATCGTAATTGCCGAGTTCTCATAGCGATCCTTTGCAATCCTCCGCTTCCTTGGAGGCGGAAGAAAAAAATTGAAAAGGGTTGCTTTTTTCTTCTTCTTCTTTCTATGTCTTTCTTTGGTTTTGAAACGAGCAATCTAGAACAAGACAAGAAGAGATTCTTGGAGGGCGGACTACAAGAATCGGAGGACCTTGCCGTCTACACTTGGGGAGAAGAAAGCTACGACGGCCTCGGCGATGCCCTCCAGGAGCGCGGCGATGAGCTGAACGACGAGACTTTTGGCGGGACCGGCGTCGTCGGTCAGTCCATAATTCGCAGCGCCTTTGGATCTGATAATAATTAACGTGACTCGCAAATTCGTTTACCCAGGCAAAGATTTCGATTTTTCGAGCCAGGCTCTCCCAGATCCAGTTGTTAGGCATGACCGTCGTGCAACTCCCCAAGAACCTCTCAGGGAGCGCACTCCGGCTCAAGAGCGTACGTATGCTCCTCTGAGGCCCTCTGAGCGGGGTAAGCCACTCGCTTTGATTTGCCATTCATGGCACAAGTGCTCATAATTTGCCTTTCCCTGTCTGGGTAGACGTTTCGCCAGCCCCTGTTCTCGTATCTTCGGTGCCGCAGTCACTCGAGTCAATCTGGGATGACAAGTCTCCGTTTTCAATGCTGCGTAGCTCCAACGGAGCATTACGTCCGACGGATCATCGACCTTCGTCTGCATCCAGGCACTTTGCGTCATCGACAGCGTCTGCTCTTGATCATGGCCAACCGGTAGATTATCATCGCCCATCCGATCAGCAGCTGCAACAGTCGATCGCGCATGTCCCCAGCCCACATGGTGCTCGAACCCTACAGGAAATCGAGGCCGAGATGAGGCTCGTGGCTCAGCAGGCCCGTCATCGCCAGGAGCTGGAACTCAGGCAGCGAGAACGGGAGCTGAGGTTGGCAGAGGAACAGCAGTTGTTGCAGCAGCAGCAACAGCAGCAGCTTCGAGACCAGGAACGTCTCCGCCTCTTGCAGCTTCAGCAGCAGCAACTCATTCAACAAGAACAGCAGTACCGTCTCCAGGCCCATCAGCAACAAGTGACCCCACCACCGCGCTTGGTTCAGACACAGGGTCAGGCCGTGTTGCCGAGAACGCAATCGCCCAGATTCCATCAACAGCACCAACACCAGCAGCAGATCTTAATGCTCCAGCAGGAACAAGAGAGGCAGCAGCAAGAGCGGCTGAAGGAGTTGCAGGAACGTCTGAGAATGGAGGAACTCGAGAGGCAGCTTCGTGCCCAGCAGCTTTCGCAACTCCAGCAGCAGCCGTCGCTCCAAGCTCGCCGACAGGCAAGCTACGCTGACTTGCAAGCCTTGCAACAACGCCGCACCCATTCGCCCTCTGCTGCCGCCTTTGCGACAGGGGCCTCTGGAAGCGGAGAGCTGCCGCTGATCAACCAGCATAACGCGCAGTTTTTACCGCAGAGCATCCAGCTCCAGCAGAGGCTCTTATCCGAGATGGCCCAAGCAGAATTCATGCGCGACATGCAGGGTATTAGCCAAGCGGAGCAAGAAGCGCTCAGAGCGGAAGCCATGCGCAAGATTATGGAGACGGAGCGGATGGAAGAAAAACGAAGGAGAAAGGCTGCCAAGATCGCTCACATGGCTAGTCATTTCGCTGTTCTTACGGGAAATACGGATTAATTTCTACAACAGTCACGCTATAATGACCTCATGACGCAATCCGACAAGGACTTTATAACCCGCATTCAAGTATCGCAGCTTGTCACTCAGGATCCTTACGCTGAAGATTTTTATGCGCAAGTTTATGGCGCTATTCTTCGTTCTCGTTTAGGACTTCAGCCCAATGCAGATTCGGAGCGTGTGTTGAAATTCGGAAGTAGTGGTGGTGTCGGATTGGGTATGCCAGGGCAAAAGTCGGGTGGCAGAAGACCGAGCGCTATGCAAAAGATGGAAGCACAGGTAGAAAGGATCGTCAATAACGCCAGGATGAGGGAAAAAGAAAAAGGGCTACATTGTGAGCTACCCCCGTATAGCATGAAGTTGAGTGCTAAGGATATGTGTTCGTTTAGCATTGCACAGTCTCCAAGGTGCTCTCGGTAAAACATCTGGACGAAGCTACAAGGCTGCTCCGCGGCAACTCCTCCAAGTAGACTCCGCGAATACCAGTGTTACCCTATCGGGCATTCATCCCCACATTTCGAAAGAAAACGGGCAGAGCTACGGCTTTGGTAAAGATAGCAACGGTGCGGTTCGCGAAGCAGCGAAATTAGGGCGGGAGGCGCTAGGTGATGCCGCTGACGTGGGCCGACTTCTCATTTCTTCTGTTTTCGCTTTAATGACACGTCTTTCTTTTGTAGCAGGACGGCGTAGTTAGGAAAGATCCGCTCACGCAGCGTGAGGTTCTTGTTGCGATAGAGTCGCTGTACGACCTTGTGCTCAATATCGAGCAATTAAGGCGGGACCAGCCTTTTGAGGAGGACATAGAAGCTGTCATTGCTTGGTACGTGACAGATGGTCGTGTGTGTTCCGTCGGAGCTGAACACACACAGGGAGGCAGAGTACGAGCATTTGAGCGAAGAAATGTGGATTGGTCTTAATGTCTTGGTCCCTCTCGAGACAAGGTCAGTTTTTGCGTTAGTCAACATTATATTGCAGTGCATTAACTTGAGACTTACAGCAACCCTCACCCTTTCATTTCTCTGCTCACACCGGCGAAAGGCAAGAGGATTTTGCCAAGGCTTAGCCGTCACATCCAACCTGCTCGCATGCTTACTCTCCTGACACTTCTTGTCGCATGCTTCTCTCAGTTGGATGTCGTAAAATATGCTCAGCTACTTGATCTGCCTGAAGATTCTCACGCGCAGGCACAAACCCGACCACCCTCATCCAAAGATGACGCAAGTCTGCCAGACAGAGACGAAGTGGAAATGCAAACGCAGGCCTTCCTTGGAAGTGTGCTGCAGAGCATTTTACCTGTAGTCGCGAAGGCAGAACTAAGGCTTATTGCCGGTCTTTTAGGTTTACTCTTGGACAGGAACGACGTAGTGTTGATTGCTCAGACTAGGGTATGTGAGGCTGTCACTTCGAACCCACGATAACTGAGAGATTGCAGCCTGGTATTGCGATACTCACGCTCTTTCTGAGTCGTGTGGAAATCATTAAGCAAGGAATTGGTGGCGAGACGGAGATTCTTACGTCCGATGACGCCGAACAATGGTACGAAAATAACTACTCGCGTGACCGACTCAATTTATCTGTTTTTTTTCTAGGCAACTTATGTTCGATCACTTGTTCCAACTGCTCGCGCCTCATTTTCTTTTACTCTTCCCTTCTACACGGCGAAGTTCACAGCTTGCAGCCACGCCGACGCAACACAACATTCACGGTCGCACGCCTCCACAACCTGCTGGCGCAGAGATGCTCGACCAACCCGTCTGGCAGTTCCTTGCCGCGCTGGCGCTCCATGCCTCACCGGAACAGCAGTCCACGCTGGTCGCTGGCCTGCGCGAAAAAGTGCTCGAAAATGTGGCGAGCGCACAAAAAGGATGGGGCGTGGTAGACGAGGAGGATAGAGAAGCCAAGCTAGCCAACGTGAATTTGTTTTTGCACGCGCTCGGCTTGGATAGCTCGCAGATTACGATCTAGACGAAACGGTCGCCTTTTTCTCATTCCTCGCCTTCCTCTCTCATGCATATATTTTTACGCGGTCACGCCTGCTTTCCACTCCGGTATCGTTGGTCCACAGGACAGATAGTATCTCGTGTTTTCTGGAATTGTACGTACCACATAAATAGCGCTTGGTTTTTCTTTTGCTCTGGATTCCGGCCTTCGATTATTGCATAGGTCTGAAAGCGAGAGACGACTTGTATTCTAGAGTATGACTTGGGTCTTTGTTACATGACGAAAGGGCTATTGTAAAACTCTGTGACCGGGGTCACGGAGTCACGCGGCACAGATGTTGGCATATTGCCGTAAACTTGTCTGGCAAGTCGAACACGTTCTTACTCGGTAGCGTCGACGATAAATACGATACCCTCCTTGCTTTCCTGGACGCACCACGATCTAAGCATCCATTCCTTGTCCTTCAAAATGAGTTGGATTGCCCACTCTGCCAGCTCAATTACCATCTATGGGGATAATCCCCCTATTACCAAGCTCCCCTTTTACTTTGCCATGCGCCAAAATATCTTTTCCAGTGTTCCTGATAACGTCCTAGCACTTGTAACACCGATCGTAGCCTACTGGGTGACATCGCTCTTTTTCTACTGCCTTGATCTATCCGGCTGGACCTGGCTAGACAAGTATCGAATCCACGAGTCCAACGAAGTCACATACCGTAATTGTGCCACCCAATCGCAGGCCTTCTGGACTGTCCTCTCCCAGCATGTGTGGTCACTCTTGCTCGGCGCTTATTGGCTACCCCATCCCCCAGAAGTATCGCCCTCGAGGTGTGCGAAAGAAATGATCGCCATCGAAAGTGCCCTCGTGCGCCTTGTTGGATGGCTAATTGACCCAGAGGCGGTCAACGGCTTTTTGGCAGTGCGCCTCGGAGGTGCAGATGTCACGTATTGGTTATACTGGTGGATCATTCCCGCCGCACAACTTTTCTTTGCGCTGTAAGTAACCTCTTGTCTTTCGTCTGGCATTCTCGTGCTTGAACAGGCTCCCCGACAGGTTCGTCGTCGACACATGGCAGTACTTCGTACATCGTTGGATGCACTCGAACAAATACCTCTACAAGGTGCATTCCGTGCACCACAGGCTACGCGTGCCCTACGCGTTCGGCGCATCATACTGCCACCCCATCGAGGGATTTTTGTTCGACTGTCTCAGTCTCGCGGTGGCAGAGACGGTCACCAACTTGTCTCTCCGACAGTCCATGTTATTGTATACGATCAGCGCCGTGAAGACGGTCGACGATCACTGCGGCTATCAACTCCCGTACGATCCGTTCCAAACGATGAGCGGTAACAATGCGGACTATCACGACATCCATCACGAGGTGTGTCGCGTGCATCGCTCCGTCGTGGTCGCTTCCTCACGCGGACTTGATGCAGACGATCGGGTCCAAGTTTAATTTCTCACAACCGTTCTTCGTCCACTGGGATGTGATCATGGGAACGCGGATGACAAGAGAAGACATCGAGGAACGGAGACGAAAGCTCAAGATGGCGTAACGATTTATTCGTTGGCTTTTCCGGAGCTTTCGTCGTTCACTGTTATTGGAGCACGTCTGTAGGTAGCCGTTAAACTCCGGTCGACGTGATACGAAACTCTATCTACCTGTAGGTCGTTAGACCGATACAGGTGAGACAAGGAGCGTCAATGGTAATACTAGATAGCTTACCTCCAGTTGATTTGGTACGAGACTGGAGGAAGCGTGGAAGACGAATGTTGTACAAAGGTTAGCAAATATCCAATGAGGATAATAAAGTATCGAGGTGGGCTGGTCATCAACAATTGTCGGGTCGCCTCTTGCTGGACAAAGACAGCATGATGGTAAAAGGTACGTAACGCAAGTCCAAATAAGAGAGAGTAACTTGCACCTTCGATAACTTTCGTGGGCAACGAAGCACTACTTCTCCGAGTCGTTGGTAAATTGTGGAAGCGCGATCCTTCATTGAGACGGAACGCTATCTGGCATACAACTCATCCTGACAACGACATGGTTCACATGACAAGCTAGACAGGAACGTGACATAACAGATCCCGCACACTCGCGGGAAGCGACACCACACCGGCTGTACAGTCGCCCAACTCGGACCTGCGATCCTCACCCCGCCTCTGGATGGCGTCCATCGAGACAAGCTCCCCCGCGAGATCCAACACGGGAAGCCGATCCCACTCTGGCAGTATCCCGCCCGGCAAGTCGAGCAACCTCGGTTTGGTAGTCGCGTCCCCTGCCAGCGCGCCCGCAAGCGGCATCAACGGGAGCAAAAACAGGTTCTTCTTCTTCGCGTACACTGCTTCCGGTGCGTCCTTGACGTGCGACCCTGCCTCGAGATGGTTCGTCGACAGCGAGACAAAGTCGGGATAGTTGGGATAGAGCATGACGTAGCCGCGGAGGTAGACAAGCTCGATAAAATATTTTTTCCATGATTTGATCCATTTGTTGGAGCGTACGCCTGGAACGATTGTGCTGTTGATGGGAAGGATGGATTGTGAGAGGCGGAGGGAGAGGTAGTCGTGAAACTCGCGCCATGGAGCCGGAAAATAGAGTGCACCCCAGCTGCACGGGATCTGAGAGAGGTAAGGGGAATGGCCTGCAAGCGATGCGGATTGGAACAGCGTGCGAGCGTCAAAGGGTTGGCGGCCTGTAGGGCGAAGCTCGATGATCTTCTGTTGATATAGGCTGATCCCGAAAAGCTTTGAGGAAGGACTGGACTCTCCGTATCTAACAAAGATATCAGGAGACATGGTCAGGTCGATGATGACGAACAGACTGGTAACGTAATAGGGACATCTTGGCCCATGCATAAGACAAGGGTGACAACTCGACGTCGTCCTCCAGCAACAAACCATACGAGTCGTTGCAGTGTGGATACCATGACTCGACGACCGCGGGGAGTAAGCCTCCGTGAATGACGCGATGATGGAGAAATGTATCACCGTGGAACCACTCGAAATCTTGCACGATGCGCATGGTTTCTGGGTCAGAGGTCTGGTCCATATTGATACGAATGTTAACCTTGTCGCCATAGAAGAGCACGTGTCGAATTGAATCGAGCAAGCGCTGGAGTGAATGTGGCCGATCATTCGTTATTACACTGAGGGTGATCTCAGGGACGTTCCAACCTGTATTTCAAAAAGTGTCAAGATAAGTCGTTCGAAAAAAGGGATATATGTACGGCGCAGTTCATGAAGAGCCAAGGAACCGATCCATTCGGTGTATGGCAACTGATGGCGAGGAAGCCTCATTAGGGTGGTATTGAGAAAAGGGGGCCGCTCCAGCATCAGTGAGAACGTTGATGAGATAGGGTCCTGGTGGTCCAAACTGATGATGATGTCGGGTACCGTTCCGAAGGAATCGAGCCAATCGGACAAGTTAGGAGACCCCTTGGAGGGTACGAAGTAGGGGTCAGCGCAGTTCCATTCCAGGGGAGCATCAGGGGGTCTGGCATCGTAGATATAGGCTAAAATAGTATATCCTTGTTGACGGAGCTTGCACGTAGCCGGCATGAAACTCATGAGGTCTTCCCTGCGAGGAAATGCTATGACAAGGAAACCAGTTGGGGATATAGGCGCCGCACCAAGACCAGTCAACGGGCGAGAGCCAGGATCGTCACCGATCGCCTCGCGAAAAGAGTGCTGGTTCGATTCGGTCGCAATATTACAAGCCAGTCGGTCCGAGATATCTGTACCAATAACGATACCTCCGAACGGAGTAAGGGTTGATTTCGCAATGAATTCGCCTAAAAGCGACCAATCGAGGGAGGAACGCGAAGCAAGCGGAGCGTTTGCTAGGAGAGTAAAAGGCACGACAAATGGAGGGACGAGGAACGCAGCCGGCTGTGCTTTGTTGGAGGGAGAGAGCGGAAACCAATCATGAGGGGATCCAGCATACCCTCGGGGTCCAACAGGTAGATGCACTGCACGTGGATGGACCAGATATGCTCTCTCGCACTCAGATATCCCCTCGAAACCATGTTCATCGAGGAGAAGAATATATTGCGTCTTCGCTTGAGCGACGGCATTGACAGCGGCTTGGTGATGATGCGAGAAGCCAGACCATGGATATAAAGACACCTTTGGGTGACCAAGTGGGGCGTTTGATAAAACAGCGGGAAGCGTACGACGAATGTCGGCAACGAGCGGATAAGGACAGACGATTGCAACTTCGTATATGGTACCTGTAGAGACGAGAAATGGAGCCAATAATTGGTCCAGGCTGGCAAGCGTGCTCGGAATGACAGGTAATACGACGGACAACGAATAGTCCTCGATCGACGGAGCCTGAGCGAGGTGGACGTCGTTGTACGATGGGCGAGTTATAAACCACAGTAAGAAGAGGACGGCAAAGACCACAAGCAAAGATCTACGGACAGGCATGGTGGTTGAGTTTCACAAATTAGAAATGGAATACCGGACGATGGTTAGGGGTTAGTAATGATGCGTAGTGCAAGTGAACCATATACAATAGTCAAGCGTCCAAATGTCCAGGTGGAGTCCTCGACGCGAGACGAACAATAGTGCTACATACCTGTTTGTTTTTCCGGTTACAACCTTTGTATAGAGTACTAGGCTGGTTGAGCTTGCTTGGTCATGCTTGTGGTGGAGATTTGTAGTTGATTACACAATCATTTATTAGTGACGCAGCTCACCCGAATTATGCCTTGTTTTCCCCCCATGATGGCCTCGACACCCGACACAGCACTCAAGGCAGAGATCGCCCGTCTTACCGGTAGTAAAAGTGTCATATTGTCTGGTCAATGTTGCTAACGACATTCTAGGTGCAATTCAGCAGCACAAGGTCGCCCAGCAGCGCTTTCCAAGATCGATCCATACGCCCTCCTCGACCCGCGATGTTGTTATCGATGGGGTCACCTTTGAGTCCTCTTCTCGTTCTCTTGTTCGCAAGGGCTGTGAGTCTTCCTTCGACGGTCTCAACTATCCCGAAATGCAACCCACCCCTCTACAGTGACGAAGCCCCCCTCAACATCCACCAAGGTTCCCCTCAAACCGATACACCAACAACCAACAGACTTTTCGAGAACGACACATGGTCACCGTATTCCCGCCCACCGTGCTTACAAAACAAAGGTATCCTCTCGTTCCCAACAACATCAACCAAGGAACCGCAATATGACCCTCCATAATACTCGCCGGCCAGCACAGTCTGTCCACTGCCACAGTTCCTGCAGTGATTACAATCTAATCGTACATTATAGCGGCCGCCAACCCAACAAGCGGATGAAATATCTCAGCAAACCATGCGCCCGTTTTACCACAACAGGTGCGTCCTTAATTGCCTCGCATCGTTGTCCCATCCTCAATGCAGGCGACTCTCTGTTGTACCACGGCTGCTCAGGGGCCTGCAGCCGTGGTCTTACTTGTATGTACCAGCACGACCCCAACAAGATTGCTATCTGTTGGCACTTTTTGCACGGCAACTGTCCCAACACCGCCCAGTCGTGCAACCTTTCACACGATCCTATTCCAGAACGCACTCCCCTCTGTGTTCATTTTGCGAACAATGGGCGTTGCACTCGGGATAATTGTCCGTTTCCTCACGTTCGCGTGGGCCAGCGCCATGGTGTTTGCCGCGACTTTGCGGTACTAGGGTATTGTTCCAATGGCCTCGATTGTCAGATGCAACATGTTCGGGAGTGTCCAGACTTTGCAGAAAAGGGTAGCTGCTCGAACAAGGGATGCAAACTTCCCCATGTCATCCGTGCAAATCGCAACCGCAAGGTACCGATTTCAACAGGCCCAGAGAAGGCCGGATCCCCCTTGTCGGCTATGGAGAACGCGGCCATTCCTGTGGTCGCTTCTGATTCTGATGGACCCTCTGACAACCCCTCGAGCTCACAGCAGATCTCGATCCAGGATGCCCAACTCGGTGACGAGTATATCTCTCTCACGTTCATCGAGAGCGACGAAGAGAGCGACGACAGTGAGACTGATACGGAGGAAGAGGATGCTAGCGACGAGGAAGAGGGCTGATGACCCCACTTGACAAGATGGACCACAGACCGGTCCCAAACATTGATTTGCACAGATATTTGTCTTCTACCTTGAATAAATGTATTTTTTATGATGCATAACTTGTTCGTCATGAGGCGTGGTCACTCGGGTAGCAGTATTAAGACAAGGTGATGAAAACATGCAAAAGTCGAGAACCCATGTATTTTCTACGCCTCTGTCAGCTCACGCAGACGACGAACCGTGCTATCGGCATATTGAGTATGAGATCCTGGTGCGCTTGTAGACATTGCTCACCTCCGCACTGTGGCGGCTGCAGTCGTTGCCACAGTCCAAGCACCGCCAGCAATTGTCTTTCTGCACGAACGGCACTTCCAGATGCCGACTGCCGTACGCTTGACAGAGTCCTGTTGGGATCAGCTGTCAGATGCATCCCAGGGGTACACGGGATGCTTGCCTTGCCGCAAAAGGTGCAAGTGTAGCGTGCGTGTTGTGTCACTTCCATCTTGCGATGTGGTCAGCCATGGCCGCGGCATCAGTGTACAAATAACACACCTTTTTCACCTGCTTTCGCAGGGAGGCACCGTAGCGCTATCCGTGTTCCAGGGTGAGTCGCGCAGGTGGAATGCTCGTAAGGACTTTACGCACGGTACCATACTTTCCGGTCACACCGACTTTGCGAGTACGTTTCGTCTATGATGAGAATTCGTAAGCCTGGCGTCGACGGCGTTCAGATCAAAAAGGACGTGCCATGTCGAAGGGCGGTTGTCTTGAGGAGCAAGGCAGTAATATCGAGGAGGGTATCCTTGCATGACTGTCGGGAATCTCCGGTGGACTGTACAGTTCAGCCACAAATTTGTCAGCTATGCGGTCATGTGACCAGTGGTACACCCCTGTTAAGAGTTCCGCTCTTGTTCAAAGACCAACATGTACTACACCGGCATCGCGTATGTCTGCGTCCTGATCGATACACCGTACTGATCTTGACAAGCGCGTCGGGCTCGCGACACACGCCCGTCATCGACTCCCTGGTTCCGGTTGCATCAGCGAAACCACCCGTCCATCAGTCAAACATCACCGTCGCCATCGTCGTTCTCATTTTTCTGGGCGTGTCCATCATCGTCGCGGTCTGACCTTCTCATCCGAGTTACCCGTGTGTTCTAAGCCACCCCCTCTTTTTGCGCAGATGATCTTCTTCGTCGTGCGATACTGGATGATTCGGACCGCTATCAAACGCCGCCGTCAAGCCTCTTGGATCCTCCGGTCTGGTCAATGGAACATGGGCACGAAACGAACCGACGCGCACGAAATCCGGTCTGGTTGTTCTGACGCGTCCTCGGCGTTCTCGGCATATCCCTCTCAGCAATTCTGACGAGTGTTGTGTTGATTGTTACCACTCGGGACCAATATCGGCTAAAATCTTAAGAAGAACCAATAGTCCGTGCACTACCCTGCAACACAGACCCCAGAATCTGCCAAACAAAAATAAACAAAAGAAAG
>JBBPMP010000501.1:0-18727 GCA_038090395.1 Boletales sp. KT-2023a
TCTCACTTGCAAACCGATCAATCTACAGGACTACACTGGGTTGTCCGGGGAGATACGTGATTACCAGTTTAGTTTACCGAATACTTACCATGTGCTACAATACACACCCATTACACCTCTTCCGGCCTGTGGGACCTGCTATTTCGAACTGCAGAGACTCTTTGAACCATAAAGTAAGATGAATGTCACTCACCGACCATAGTTATGTCCACTAACCTTGAGCCTGAAAGATGAAAGATGGCATGAAGCGGTAGAAGTCCTGACCCATTCAAATGGACACTGAAAGTTCGAAATGCGTCAGGAAAAAGGAAATTTAGCATTTGCACCTAACATATTTATATAGCCAATATAGCGTCTGCATAACAATGGAGAAACACGTCACATACTCCATAACTATGAGGCTAGTAAGCACGATGCTTTCATACCACTATATACTCTATGTACATATTGGTTGGTCCGTGGATACTATACTTTCCGGCGGTGGGCTGTGCACCTCACACTCCCCGTTCACTGGAGTCTGGTGGGTTGACGGCGTCACGGGTCGTATGGGCCATCTGGAACACCGTCCAAGTGAGTTGGACGCATCAGGTACGTCCGTCGCGATACCGTTCGCGTACCGCCCGTTCTGACGCTCCGTTCGGTCAGACAGCGACTTCGGCGCGTTCGTCGAGTCTCCGTACTCGCGCGTTTCGACTGCAAATGGGTCCGGAACGATTGGAGGTGGTGGTGACGACCTAGGTATGTGATCTGTCGTCCGTCCGTGCGGTTTGGGCTGACTAGGCTCGTCTTCAGCTAGCAGTCGCGCCCCGACTCGTTTCGAGTCGCGGCGTGCGCTGCTCGTTGCGCCGTTCTCGCCACACCGTCTACCGTACGTACCAACGCATTCGCGCTCGACTTGACGCGCTCTGTCGTCTCCGTCGTCTCCCGACTCGGCTCGGTCTGCCAACTGGCCTGCTGGTCTACTACCTCGACGCGACGGGTCTGCGGCGTTGCCGTGCTCATGCGTCTCGACATCTAGTGGGTCTGGGACGTTGCTGGGACCTCGTGGTACGTGTGAGATACCATCCGTTTGGTGTGGCTCGCCCTGAACACTCCAAAGTGAGTCTTGCTCGTCTGACCGTCTTGACCGTGCGCGATCCGGTGCTGACATGCACTCTGCTGCTTTAGGTCGATTCCTGGCGTCTTCGTCGCCGTGGAATACCGCTGGCGTGTCCGTTGTACGGGCCGTCTCGTTCCGTGCGTGTAGGGGCGTCTCAGGCGAGTCGCCTTCATCGGCTCGTTCTGATCGTGCGTGCACGCGTGCTGACTTGTCCTTAGGTCGGTTGCGACCATCTTCATCGCGCTGGACAACCGTTGACGTGTCCGTCACGTGGACCGTGTCGACAACAGCGAGCAACATCAGCTATGTAATTCGGCTAAAGACTACAGTGTACAATATTAGCTATGTAATTAGGTCATGGAGTCCTAATAAAAGCAGTTGCATTTTGATGAAGTTCAAATAAACACTAGGCCAAACATCGACAGATTTGTGGAACAATGGCTCCATCCGAACATAATTAAATAGCGGATACGGCAAGCTGAGACGGTTTGAAACAAGTCAAGTGGCCAAAGTATTATTCCTGTGCAAACAGTGATTCAAACGGGAATGATTCGTGGCCGGAACGCTCATGACTTACGTTCTCCCGAATGCGACACGACTCTTGTGGCCGTCGAACACCTGCCATACACACTCCATAAGCTTGTGCTTTCCGAAAGACGATGCATCGCTACTAACCACATAGTATCGCTCCAAGAATGGCATGCCAAGAATGAAATCGAGTCCCTCTCCACTTGGATTGTTGAAGCCCGTGACCGTACTGTATCGTTTACCAGGAACCCCACCCCACGCTGTGTTCTGGCTTTCTGGAACCAGTTGAGCCTCGACATCCAGCGTGAGCACCCTTCCAGGGATCGTGAATTCCAGTGGCTGCATCAGTGAAATAGAATCGGCGGGGATTTCAATGAGTCCTATAGTATCGTTTAACGATGCTCCAGGGATTGCGTTCATGTATGTAAAGAAGTAGTCGGATGCAAAGAGGATAGCTAATGGGCAACACGGTTGCGTGAGATAGTGCCATGCAATGGTCAAATGGAGACTTACCCGAGGTACCAGTGTCGATAATTCCAGCGGTGGGAGAGGGAATGATTAGGTTTTCCCCATATGTGCAAAAGCTGACATTGAACCCCCAGTAATACGAAGAAGGAGATGTCGTTGTCAGAGGAACATGCGTTAGCCTGCCGCGGAACTATACGAGCAATGTCACTTTGGAGTATGCACAAGTACGCATGATGTCCATACAAAGTGGTGATCATCGTTCCCATAAATCAAAGCACCATCTGAAACTCAGGCATGATTAGATGCACATCTCAAATACTAAATACTCACTTGCGTCACTGTCATTCGTTGAAGGCGCAAAGTAAATACTGAAGACTAGTTTCTTGGAAAAATTTTGCGATACAAGATTGTCCATGACGGTTGGAATCAATGCATTGACCGGCGAAAGTGTGTTGTTCGTAAGGTTGACAGGCCCAAAACCAATGATACCGTTTACACCGGTAAAATTTAGTCCATTGGAGTAAAGTATATCACCGATTGACTGGTTAACAATGGTAAGCCCAGGAGCAACAGTCACTTGATCCAAATCTGTCCCGCGGTCAGTAAAACGAGTACAGAAACCATTATGAAATCTTCACATTCGACTCCAAGGATATTAGCCGATCCATAATCGATGGATAATGACTCCCCCGTTGGAATGCTGGTTGACGTCCGAACATACTCCTTTCCGAGTCTGCCAAAAGGATGTTATGTCGCATAAGAAGTACATTGATTTATGGATTACACTCACCCGCAAATGGTGTTGGAGGAGCCAGTATCCACAAGAAGATCGTATGATGTCGGAGGATTACCGATATCAACGCTAGCAACGTAGAAGGTAACTTGATTGGTCAAGGGAACAGTACCGGGGCCACCGGCTGCGGCCAACTTCTGAAGTGCAACACGAAAACGAGCTGCTTCAACAGGAGATCCATAGCGATACGCGTCATGGTGTATGATCTTCTTCAGAGGGACTGTAAATCCCGACGAGGTGGCAGAGGTACTGCCTGCTAACAATATGATGGCAATGAAGGGGGCAATGGATTTC
Source organism: Boletales sp. KT-2023a (assembly GCA_038090395.1). NCBI lineage: Eukaryota > Fungi > Basidiomycota > Agaricomycetes > Boletales > Boletales sp. KT-2023a. The sequence goes on from JBBPMP010000501.1 coordinate 3,183, forward strand.
ATGCTGGGAAAAGCTTGCCACGCTGTGGATCATCAATCATCGTAGACATATTTATATTCCTGCACCACCGTGAAACATCGGAGATAGGTTAAAATGATCGTTTTGAATCGCGGTATTGTCCGGCGCAAGGATCATTATCAGTATCTTGAGAAGTAGGCAGCGAGCCACACCGGGAGTTTCAAATTCTCACTGCAAATCGATCAATCTGCAGGACTACACTGGGCTATCCGGGGAGATACGTGATTACCAGTTTAGTTTTCCGAATCCTTAACATATGCTACAATACACACCGATTACAATTGTTCCGGCCTGTGGGACCTGCTATTTCGAACTGCAGAGACTCTTTGAACCATAAAGTAAGATGAATGCCACTCGCTGACCATAGTTATGTCCACTAACCTTGAGCCTGAAAGACGGAACGTAAAACGATAGAAGCCCTGTTGACCCATTCGAATGGACACTACGAAAGTTCGAAATAGGCTATCTCATGAACGCCCAACTTTAAATTTACATCGCACGCAGTTCACTCCAGGGAGCAGTGTTTGAAGTGCCAGCGGCGAGCCAACCCCGCCACAAGCCGTGGCCTGCAGGGAGCCCACGGCAAAGCCACACGCCACGAACAGGTAGGAGGGCCACGGCACGTGATCAGCCTAGGGTTAAGTATCTGTAAGGGGGTCGCATCCCTACTAACTGCATACTGCCATAACCAAAATTGAAATCGAGCCCCCGTCCACTTGGACGATCGAGATTGGTAAAGGCATTCCAAACGCGGTCAAGTCAAATTACGCTGAGCTTATCTCCCAGGAAGATGCTGGTGTACCATGCGCTGCCTGCGTCTAGGTGCTGGACAAACCTAGTTCCGCAGAGTGCGCGAGCCTGCACCATGCACGAAGGCACGCAGAAGACATCATGGTTCACAACGAATCAACATACCATTCTTGGGAGTCAGGGACGGCTCCTTGTCACTCGCGGAAACGTAGATGATCCGCAATAATGTTAGTGCTCTCTATGCATACTAGTTGAAATTTTACGTACTAGAACCTTTAGGTGAAAGGCTGGGTGAAAGGGGAGAGCACCCGTGAGATAAAGGAACAGTTCTCGCGAATTGGGGCATAATGGGGTGGTAAAGACGCAGAAAGATCTCAAGAGCTGTTTCCGTGAGTCGAATGGAGATATATATGTCTTCGTCAAAGAAACGTAAGTTAGCTCACTATGAAACTGTGCACGGTAACCATGTAAGCAAGTTCTTGCACACGAAAAATTGTCTCCACACCAAGCTCGAGTCTATGTCCCATATGTCAAACAGCCATCTACGTGTTTCAGGCTGAAGTGAGACTTATTTTTGAAGGGACAGTAAACACCAAGGTTTTGTTTCTTGATCAACTTTGCGACAAGAGATAGCTCACGGCCGTTGTGATCAATGCATTTTTATCAGGTGAACGCATGGAAACAGGATGAGGGTGATAGGTTACGACTAGTCAGTGAACGAATACGATAAGATGCTCTACGCGCCATTTATATGCAGCATACGTGGATAGATCACGTCCTTCAGTCATAGGCCTTCATTGTTTCTTCCAGCGCATCAATGTCCATATCAAATGAGACGTCAAACGACGAGTCGGCGTCCTTGAATTGCTGCGCCGTCTTTGATTTCGGAGCCATTGCTGCCTTGGTAGGTTCACCGTGAGTGGGTGACTTTGAAGCGGTCGTCGCCGCGGGTTTTGTACTACCGCTCTTGTTTGCTGTCCGCGTTGCGCTGGTGAGCAAAGGGGGTTTAAATCGAGGGGCAACCACTCCCTTTGTGCCCTGAGATGAGCTAAATTGGGATGGCTGGAGAAGTGCACGGCGCATGCCGAGCGGGGGAGGTCCAGTACGAACACGCTGGGTCTGTACCAGGGGAAGTGACGCCAGGCTCGGTTGCGGTGGCCGTGGTTTCAGTTTCGGTGGCGGGACGCGTGATGACACGGGTGGCTCTGGGAGAAAAAAGGACGTATCCATGGTTGAATCCGTGTCATCGTTGCCATTAACTTGCATGAACGTGGTGGTATCTGCGGCAAACGGACTCTCCCATTCCGTGTCGGTTGGGGTGAGATCAATGACATCTTGCATAGGGCTGCCATCTGCAGGATGGGTATTGGGCTTGCGCGAGGTAGTAGACCGTGCAGAGGGCGCGCGGGCGGGTAGAGGCGCAGAAGCAGGCTTCGGAGTAGTGTTTAGGAGCGGTGAAGAGGTAGATGTTCCGAGAAGAATGTCGGAACGTGGACCTAAGCTAGCTGTCTTTGTCAAATGGCGACCATGAAAGGCGGAGGTGGCCGTAATTGAGGCAATCGCAGAGGTGCTTGCTGTCTTTGTGAGCGGGCGCGGTTTGTCCATGCGCGATCCGCGTTGCTTTTCCCGTGCGCGGGCTGCCAAGCGTTGTTTCTTGAGCGAGTTTTCGTCGAGCTTTTTGAACGCTTCCTTAAGAAGCCCGACAAATGCGGTTGCTTCCGGTTCTTGTTCATCCGCATGAACCTGGTTGGATGTGGATGGCGGTGGACGCGGTGGGATGTGCGTACGCCTTGGTGGGGGTGGGGGTGGCAAGAGAGACGCGTCGAGAGCTGTGTAATTGTGAGTGGCGTAAGGTGTATGAGCGATGGTACGGACAGTCCTCGCGCTGGGCCTCGTTTATGAGTGCTTGTAGTGCCGGGATGGGTGTCTGCGATGGACACCAGGTAACGATGTCTTGATCGTCCATGAAGACGATGACGTTCAATCACGTGTGAATTTATAATGATGGCCGATCGTGGTGGAGACTGGCGGTGAGACCGGCAATCATTGAAATCGCCGAACTGCCACGCCTCCCAGGCGGTGTGTTTTTGAAACAGCGGACCCTTGTCCACCTTCTACTAGGAGATAGACTGCGAAACGGAAATTTCTCAGAATTAATAGCATTGTTATAGGATAGTGTACTTTGTAGCATGAAAAGCGACGCGCTCGTGAGTGCAACGAGCCAAACATAGATGCAGTGGCTGAGGAGGCTGCGTAACATTGACTTTACGCAGCCTCCTCTTCACCTTGATTATATACCCTCACTCAGTGACTGCGGAATCATCATTACACCACTTGTCCGTCATGGCAGTTGGTTGTAGGACTGCCGAATTATTGTTGGCAGCGCTTTCTTTTCTGGTATACATCGGATTGGCCACGGCGCAAGAGCCAGACATCAGCCTCACCCATTTTGACAACCTGCCAGGCAAATTGTTCTTCTTTGAAGACACCTCGGTGCGTCCATATATCTGCGTTTCTGTCGTGTATTAACGTTCTGTCTATTGCAGAGCGTCGTTTACCACGATATACTCGCTGGTGACCTCCATGTGTCACAGGACGAGGGCAAGTCCTGGAGCAAGCCAGAAGATATTCCAGGAGGAACTGTCTCTATGGTCATACCACATCCTTTTGATAACAACTATGTGAGTTGTATCCCCCCTCGGGTTCTTCGGAATCTCATCGCCCTATGCCTAAACCAGGCATTTGCTCTGACGGATGGAATGATTCACTACCGCTCCGAGGATCGCGGCAGGACTTGGCGTTCATTTGATGTTCCTGCACGCCCAAGTTATACAACAAAGCCACTTTCTTTTCATTCGGAGAAATGGAACCACATACTGTACCAAGGAACAGATTGCGAGCGAGTGGGTTGGGGCAATTTCTGCAGTGACGTGGTCCGTGTTTATGCATGTCCGCTTCCTTTGCCCTCCCTTATCCAGTTTCAGACTTATTACACTACCAATGGCTTTTCTTCGACGCCTGAAGAACTATTCAACGAAACGACGACCTGTCAATTTGCCCATAGTTCCGAGGATTTCAAACATAGCGCTCCTATAGACTTGATTTACTGTGTTGCATACGAGTCGTCTAGCATCGGTTCCTCCCACTCCCTCTCGTCATCCCGACTCTTCTCCTCCTCCGACTTTTTTCAAACTTTCCATGTCGAGGACCTTGGGATAGGCAAGAACGCTAAGGGAGTCGCGGCCTTTGCGATCGTATCCAAGTTCGCGGTCGTTGCGTTGAAGGACGTGACGACGAATGATGGTGATATGCAACTTTATGTGACGGTGAACACAGAGGAATGGGCCAGAGCACAGTTCCCGCATGCGTCCCAGGCGCGTCTACGTCAGAATGCATACACTATCGTCGAGTCAACTATCCATTCCCTGGCTGTCGACGTTTTACTCCAAGAACAGAGCACGCTCGGAACGCTGTTCGTAAGCAATTCGAACGGAACCTATTTTGTGGAGAGTCTTCAAAGTACGAATCGCAATATGGGTGGTTACGTGGATTATGAGAATGTGTATGGTGTTGCTGGGGTTGGTATCGCGAATGTGGCGTCAAACCCTCAGGAAGTGGAAAGAAAGGGTGCCCCAAAGAAATTGAAATCAATGATCACCTTCAATGACGGTATGTTACACGATTACCGCCTGTCCGTCTTGCTCACATTTTGAAAGGTGGTAGCTGGGCTCCCATTCGTGCACCATCAGTGGATAGCGATGGCAAGCAGATCCAATGCGACCCTTCTAATCTCGAAGAATGTTCACTGCACCTGCATTCCGTTACTGATCCTCACAACTTTGGTCCGATCTTCTCTTCCACTGCTCCAGGCCTCGTGATGGGCGTCGGCTCTATCGGAAAACAGCTCGCTTCCTATGAGGACTGCGACACGTTTCTGAGCACGGATGCTGGACTGACGTGGCGTATGGCTCTGAGACAAGCCCACATGTATGAGTTTGGGGACTCCGGCAGCATTATCTTGGCCGTAAATGATGAGGAATTCACTACCAGTGCGAGCTATTCTATGGATTTTGGACAAACTTGGTACGTCAATCCCTAAGTGTTAATTGCGTACTCAACTGACCATCTTGGCTACTAGGAATTCATTTGACCTTGGTGTGAACATGCGCGCCAAAGCACTTACCACCGTCAGTGATTCAACATCCCAAAAGTTCATGCTCCTTGCCCAAGTCTCGCGAAATGATCAAAGGATAGGTGATGGTCGTTACGCTGTCATATATATCGATTTCGCTGGGATGCGGTCTCGCAAGTGTGGGGAAGATGACTTTGAGAAGTGGTATGCGCGAGCAACGCCCGAGACGGAGTGTTTGATGGGTGTCAAGGTAGGTCTCGAGCGTATCCAATGGAAACGATTTACGAACATGACTTCAGCAATGGTATAAACGTCGCAAAGCAAGTGCGGACTGCTATGTTGGTGACAAGTTCCACGACCCCGCTCTTAACGAAGAATCCTGCCCTTGTGAAGACCATGATTATGAGTGGTAGGTGGTATTCATGAGCAGTGTGCATTCTTCTCCCTCAAGGATGGTTTTTTTAGTGATTACAACTACATTCGGAGCGGTGACCAATGCGTCCCAGCCGGACTTGAGCGCATCCCGAGCACTGAGTGCGCCTCCAGCCATGACACGTACTGGGGGTCGTCAGGTTACAGGTTGATAGCGGGTAACGGGTGTAACCCGGGCCAGAGTAACAAGAAGGACGACCGTGTCGAGAAATCGTGTTCGGAAGGTATGACTTCTTTGTTCCAGGTCAAGCAGTCGGGATTGAGACGCTTTGTGTGAACGTAGCTGAACCCGCAGAGGGTGAAGTCACCTCACAAATAGTACGTTGTCCGATCATCTTGGGTTGATTCATTTGCTCAGCCCAATTTAGCATCCGTTCAATGCGAAGGTCGCTGAATATGGGTTTTTCAAAGACTCAAGCGTGAGTAGGCGCAAAGTTTGCATGTTGCGCCAATCGCTCAAGCAGATTGTACAAAGACTATTCTCATTCTATTGGACGACGACACAATCTGGCAGTCAAGCAACGAAGGACTCACGTGGCAACAAAAATTCCCCAACGAGCGCATTTTAACGTTCTACATGCACCCCTATTCGAATCAACGAGCTTATATCATCACTCATTCTGCTAAATTCTATTACACGACAGACGGTGGCAGCTATTGGCACGATCAAGACACACCGTCGCCTCCGAACAAATTCCGCGTCCCAGCACTCCGGTTCCAACCGCTTTCCGACTACATTATTTGGATTGGTGAAGTCGGTTGCGAGAGTGGTGCGCAGAACTGCCACACACAGGCTCATTATTCGATCAACAATGGAAGAAAATGGGACTTCATCGAAGACTATGTTCTCAACTGTGACTGGGCTCGTGACAAAGACATTGCCACAGATCAAACCCAGATTCTTTGCGAGTCTTACGAAAACAAGCAGGGCGACCAGCGTTACTTTCATACCGAAAATGCCCTGCAACTCATCTCAGGGAAAGATTTTTACAGAAAAAAAACCAAACTTTTCGACCACGTGGTTGGTTTTACAAAGTTCTCGGAATACCTCATCGTGGCCGAAGTAAGTGGACATTCGGAGAGTGCCTACTATGACTTACATGGAGATAGTATCTTCCTGCGAAGAATGCATTGGAACTGCAAGTTTCACTCGATGGAGTAACGTTTGCGACCGGAAAGTTTCCGCCCAACATGCACCCCGATGCCCATGTATGTGCAAGTGGGACCTAGCTTATTCACTTGCTAATCATAACGCGTAGGCGTATACTGTGCTCGAATCGAGCACTGACGCTATCTTCCTGCATATGACCATGACCGATCCATCGGGCCCCTTCTGGGGTAATATCCTAAAGTCCAATTCCAACGGGACGTACTTCGGACTCTCTCTGGATAACGTAAACAGGAATGAAGCTGGGTTTGTTGATTTCGAAAAGTTTGTCGGGTTGGATGGGATAGCACTGGTCAACATTGTAGCGGACCCGGATGTGGCAACTATTACGGGCCGAAAGACGCTCCAGACGAGAATCACGCATAATGACGGTGAGTGCTTTTGGACGTCAAATGGACTCGGACTTCTCAACAAATGGAATTGCAGGTGGCACTTGGAAGCCTCTTACACCACCCGCGCTCGACTCTCAGAACAGGCCCTATACTTGCTCGACGACCGTACGTCCTTTTTATTCTATTCTTTGATCTTGATCTTTATTCTGTAGAAATGTGCCCTCCACGTGCACGGGTTCACGGAAAGAAGGGATGCAAGAGCAACGTATAGCAGCCCAGGTATCGTAGGTGTTGTCATGGCGGTCGGCAACGTGGGCGAGGTGCTTGCGCCTTACACAGAGAGCGACACCTTCCTTTCTCGTGATGGCGGTTTCACTTGGACAGAGGTTCACAAGGATGCCTACCTCTGGGAATTTGGTGACTCTGGATCAGTCATTTTGATCGTCAACGATGAGGAGCCAACGGACCACGTGTTGTTCACCCTAGACGAGGGTCTCACATGGCGAGAGTACAAGTTTAGCAACGAAAGGTTGAGGGTCAATGCGATCATTACGGTTCCGGAGGACACGAGCAGGAAGTTCATGCTTTTTGGACACGCTCCTGGCTCATCGTTGTCCACGATCGTACACATCGACTTTTCATCGCTGACTCACAAACAATGTAGGTTTGCACTTCGAGGTGGACTTTGCAAATGACTCACGCGGTTCTGTCTAGGTGTGCTGAACGGGGACGATGATGAGGATGATGATTTCGAACTATGGAGTCCCAGTGAAAGAAGAGCTGAAGTGTGCTTGTTCGGTCATCAGGTATACTACTTCTATCCTGTCTGTTACAGCACATCTCTGAATTTCTCCCACAGACCCTTTATCACCGTCGTAAACGCGACGCTAATTGTGTTGTCGGAAAGGAGGCAAAGCAAATGCCTCAGCTCGTCAAAAACTGTCCGTGTACTAAAGAAGACTTTGAGTGGTACGTCGGAAGCCTAAACGTCAACGAGAACCACGTCCAACGATTTTTCCCAGTGAATTTAACCACGCGAAAAATGCAGAAGGGGAATGCGTGCCAGTTCCGGGGACCACGCCACTTCCCGACGACGACTCTTGCCGCAGTAACGAAGAGTACTGGTATGAACGAACGGCGTACCGCAAAGCCGCCCATACGAAATGTAAAGAGGGTCTTCGACTCGACCGTGGACCAGAGCACCTCTGCCCAGGCATCAAGGGTCACAGTGCGCTCTTCTGGATCCTGGTGATCTGCTTCCCTTTTGCCGTCACTGCTCTCCTGTCATGGTGGTGGTACAAGAAGAGCGGGCTCGCCCGAGGGTGAGTTTTTTGTGATCATGAACAGTCGGCCGAACAGTTGCTGACGCCGATGTGAACTCGACAGAACGATCCGACTTCCCGGCGACCGCTCGCGTTCGGGTTCAGGCATTTTCGATACGTTGGCCTCCGTACCTTGGTTCCTCGTCGGACTGGCTGGCATCGCGTACGAATATGTTGCGTCTCGACTGGACCTAGGCAGATACCGAACGCGCGGTGGCTACCGGGATCTACCTATCGACGAGGACGCGCAAGTGCTGCAGTTCGAGGACGAGGAGTAGAGTAGAGCGGGTAGCATTGGAGCTACATGGAACGTTTGATGGAGGGTTCAACGAAACGATGCACCGCTGCACCTTGACCCCTCCCTTTTTTTTTTTTTTGAAAAAGTCGTGCTTTCCGTCGTCGTCGATTCCGGACAGGCTATCATGTGTATCTTAACAGTTGGCAGGTGTCCTTCAGAACCTGGACCAATACTATCACTTTTTTTGGGACTGTTCAATCGGTGTGGCTACGCTAAGCGAGCGTCGAGCATGTTAGGTAATCACAATCAATACGTAAGACCACGACTGTAACAAAAGTACCCGACGATATCCGTCCTTGGTAAGGTGGTAAGTAACTTTGACTTGGGTCTAAGCCTTGGCCGATATGTATTAACATCATCATCGTATCAGGCATAGATTTGATGGTAGCTTGCCTAATGGCAACGACTTGAAACTGTTGGCGTTTGCCGCGTCCAAAGCGGCGACCGATCGATTGATCTGTGGTTCACATCAACAGTGATTAAACATCAAACACGATTTTTTTTTCAGATAGGGTCCCGTGACAGGATCTAATAAAGTGGGCTTGATGTAGGACCAAAGCACTCCGCGGCAGCTCAGGCCGTGCCTTTTTTTTCACCGCTGCCATCCTTTTTCTTCACCGCCGTGTGTGCCCACCCCGTCTCTCGATCAAGTCGTAAGTCGTGACGTCGCGGATCAAAAGATTACGATGTGTCATGTACACTCGCTTTCAAGCTGATGCCGCGTTTCGTAATCTCTCAGCGACGATTCAGAACTGGGCGTGTGGATGTAAACGATGCTCTGTTCGTCTACCGCGTGTTTCGGACGCGGACGCTTGACGCCTTCTCGATGTATGGAATGTTGCGGTGTGACACCGCCAGTGCTAGACAAAACGAGTTACTGGGAGCCGGATGTTTGCCTGCGCGAGTGTGTCGTTCGATGGTGGTGACAAAACGATAGCATCCACGAGCACCTGTCTCGCACCCCGGCATTCCCTCGACGTTGCATCCAGATTGGATGTACTATCCCCAGCTGGACGGCATTTACCCTGACGGAATGCACGTTACACATCTCTGTTACAACTTACTATGGGGATTGTCGTGACGTGACGTCGACACTAGCGGAACGGAGATCAGTGCGATGACATCCAAGTGGCAAGCGCTTGACGAAAGAGAAATGAGTCGAATGTTGAGAATTTGGAAACATGGTTTGAATGGAGCGGAAAATTAGTCGACTCATTTGCTCGCTCCGCCGCAAGTACTCATTGGACCAAATCTCCAAGGGCAAACATATTCTGTTTGTTTAGACGATGTGAACCAGTTATTCAATGATGCTAGAGTCGATGAGAATACGTGGGCATATTCAACTACCGCGAGCTAGCAAGCGTTGATAGAGACGACACATGGGTAGACATAACGAAGCTCAAGGAAAGATATGGTCACGGATTAGAATAAGTAAACAAAGCGGGATGTGGAATTGGGAAGTTGACATAGTGCAGAAGTGATGAGGATTAGCTTGGGTATAACGTAAGGAGATAAACAGAAAAATACAAAAATGCTACGCGACCCAGCGCTATAGTATTGGAGACATCAAGTCATCGAGGAGTGCATCGAGCACCCTAGAGGTTATCCGTGTTAGTTTTGCATCGTCAATTCGCCCTGTGAAAGCCCATCGACACATTGGAAGCACAATCCTTTCTCAGTAGTGCCGCTGAAAATAATGTCGGAAAATGAGCGTTCTCCGCGTTGGAACCGAGGAGAGGAGCAGGTTGGAGCGAACCATTGAACTTTGAAGTTGGTGAGAGAGGAGGCGCAGGAAGCGGAGCGTTTGGCGGTGGCACGAGAGGAACAGGAGCGCGGACCGCCCGGCGTAGACTAGCAGTGGCTCCTTAGAGAGACGACACGTTGCTTAATCCAAATACATACCGCCTGGAAGTATTTGCAATACCACCCACGCTACCGCTTCTCAGTCTTCCAAATAGACTAGTGTCTTGCGACGCTTCGTTCAGGGTGGTGCTTGAAGCGCGATGACGTGTGGGAGACGTGAAACCTGTTCGCTGGAGAGCGGCACCTGCGTTCCTGGCGGGAGACTTGATGTGAGCCATTGGGCTGGCACCAACATTGATACTGGAGCGACGTTTGCGCATCCTGGGACGTTCAGCTATGGTACGGGACTCGGGGGCCATGGGACATGGACTAATTATTTGGCCAGGCGTAGGTGTCACGCTCGACTGACGGTCAACGGGGTCGACGGAGCTCGGTGAGATGGCCATAGGCGAAGAAGGTAGAACGGGCGTCGTGCATCTGGCAACGCGTGGTGCGAGGAGACCAGACGAGAAAAAGGCAGAATATGTCGCCATCGCCAGCGCGTTGAATGGGGTTACGGTCTGAAATGGAAGATTCATATTACATTTCCAACTTTCCCATTTAAATCACTCATTACGTAATCGAGATGAACGCGAACTAGTCACGTGAATTTGAGTTTGTATGGAGACCTGTGACGCGCCCATAACTGGGTTATTGCTGGTCAGTCCAACATGTTCTTCATCGTGCGTTACCTATTGCTGTCAAAGTATTTCCTGACAGGCATTCTAGAAAGAGCTGACCCACACAATTCTTCTCCACCCATCCTACTTTGGTCCTCGTATGCTTCAATTCTTGGAATCCAAGCTATACGCAGATGTCGAAGGGACATGTTCTGGAGCATTCGGATACATCATCGCCGTCGTCTCTATCCTCGATATCGGAAAAGGCATGGTTATCAGCGGGAGTGGGCAAGCCGAGTTCATCACACGGTATCGCGCAATTGTGTTCAAGCCGTTCAAAGGCGAGGTGGTGGATGGGGTAGTCAATAATGTCAACAAGGTACGGATTGATTACAATTCCATGAGCACATCCGTCCTTACGCACGATCACAGATGGGTTTCTTCGCGGACGTAGGACCACTACAGGTTTTTGTTTCGCACCAAGTAAGGTTCTTGGCAATTCCTGTACACCACTTACTTCCCGAGTTTGTAGCTCATACATCCAGACATGAAATTTGATCCCAACTCCAATCCGCCGTCGTTTGCATCAGAAGACCAGGTATGGGGAAATTAGATTTTCCTTCAATCATTGACCGGAATTACTATGACATTGTCTCCAGATCATCGAGAAAAATACCCGTGTCCGGTTAAAAATTGTAGGCACCCGTGTCGATGCGACAGAAATTGTGCGTCCCCTATTTGTATCTGATGAAGCTCACTCACTCGCTGCAGTTTGCAATCGGCACTATCAAGGAGGATCATCTTGGAGTTATTGATTGAGATGCCGCGGCTCTCCTTTTATATCCTTGTTATCCTATTTGTCAGGGCTACACTGATTGTAGCTTCTTCCGTGCGTATATTGGCTATGCCTAGCTTGGTTTACCTCCCAACATGCTCGTGATAACTTTAGCCTATAGAAGAAATCAGGAGCACGCTTCTTTTTTTTTCTTCACATATCTTACGGTTTCATCCCATAATATGCAAGGCGACAGGGCCCATCATGCAGAAAGTTCTACGCAGCTCTCCAGTAAAACATTTTGTATGATACGACAATTCCGTAGTACTTTTGCCGTGTGCAGGTTGCTTTGGACATTACTCTCTCCGGACCCTGGTCTACTCGAGAGGACGGGTGCACATGCACCCCGACCCCCCGACCCGTGATTTGCTTGTCGCTTGGTCAGCGACGGAATCATTTGCGCTTCAGCTTCGAGAACTTAGCTTCGATTTGGTTGCACAATTGCTATGGCTCGGGACCGCTTACCCGAGCGTCCTTTCGACCCAAGACCTTCCATGCCAACCGAACAGAATACAAATACAACTCGCCTCGTCGACTCGGCTGGTCGACGATTGCGTCAACCACAAGACTTTCTTTTTCCCACAAAGTTGGTAGTACGAGGCAACTGGAAAATGGGGGAGGCGGGGAGGAAGAATGAGACAGGCGTGAACCAGAAGGTGGCCCAACACCAGAAAAGAGGAGAGCCTGTCAATTCCAAGATGATGATGACATTAATGCCCTAGTTGCAGGGGCCTGTGCAGCAGTCTCGCTTTCCCAGATATCGCGGCCACCGGTGAAGATACGTCCTCATCTCACAGTGCGTGAAATGGAACTTACTACCCGTTTACTGGAAGATCAGCCAGTAATTCATACTTGGTGCCGCCGTGCCAGCCTGAGCGGCGCGCTCTCCTCGAAGAAAGGCCGCCGACATTCTCCTGATTTGCGTATCATCAAAAAAAGACGCGCGCAGCAGCGGCGGCACTGCAATCGCATCCAGATTCTGCTTCCGGTGTCCGTTGGCATCAGGCGAAGCAGCGTCAGGTGGAAGTGATGTGCCGCCTCGTTAGTACGTCAACTGACCGCACGTGCAATATATTCGGGCGCCTCCTTTCCTAGGTGCTGGTCCAACACTTGAGCGGTCATCTCGCGTTCAATGTGGGGTTCGTCTGATCCTATTGAAACGCTATAGCGTCTTGTCCCGTAGATGAAGACCCGCCAAGGCAGAGGAGCTATGGTTACTTCTGGCATTTCGTTTTACCAGATGTTCGAGGGTCGATCGATGGCTCGCTCTGATTTCATTGGTCCATAGTGTTTTCAAGAGGCACGTTCGTTCGAACGTGCACTAACACCATCCATGTGCGTCCCTTCGTCGCTCCCTGGCCCTCGCGTTTGTTTGCCTCTGAGCCTGGGACAATACTATAATAAGCGTGAGTCAAACGAGACGTACCGCATGATAAAAACTGATGGCGGAGCAAGTACTGATCACCTTCTCTCGAGAACAAACCCTGTTTGTGCTCTCGCCCTCCTGGTCTATTTTCAAATCATGTCATGTGCGAATTGCCACACCGCCTGACCGTCTATTGACATATGGTATTTTGAGCTTCTGCTTGTAACCATCAGTGCTAATTATATTGCAAGACTCCGTAGTAGTTTATGTATATAAAATGCAGACCCCTGTAGAGTCTGAATTCCTTCAGAGTTGCGATCCTGATGGCGTCCATTCTTGCTGCTGCCTTGCTTGCCGTCACGGTTGTGCTGGCCTCGCCCGCCCTCACTACGAGACAGACGGCGATAACAGCGCTGACGACGACCCAGATCGACGTCTTCACTCCATTCACATGGTATGCGAGCACCGGGTATTGTACCCCCGAACAGACCCTTGCATGGGATTGTGGAAGTATGTGCGCGACGATGTACATTTCGCAGATCGCTGACTCCTCTCTGTTCAAATCAAGCTGACTGCGAGGCGAACCCTGATTTCAAGCCTGTCGCCTCTGGTGGAAACGGTGACTCTGTTCAGTACTGTAAGTCGCTTACGATGAAGGTGAACACTTGACTTAGCACTTGAACGCACAGGGTATGTTGGATATGATCCCAATTTTGACACCGTGATCGTCGCCCACCAGGGAACGAACCCTGAAGAAATGTGAGTTTTAATTTTAGCTGCTATGTATAACCTTTCTCAAACCGGCGACTTTAGGGAAGCCCTCGTTACGGATGCTGATTTCTTCTTGGAGAACTTGAACTCCACGCTCTTCCCCGGAATCAGTAGCGACATTGAATGTCACAGCGGCTTCGCGGATGAGCAGGCAATGTATGATTTGCGTTTCCTTTCGTTTTGGCAAAGTTTCATTGTGATGACAGCACTGCCACGGATGTACTCGCCGCTGTCGAGCAGACCATGTCCGAGTATGGCACGACATCCGTAACCATGGTCGGCCACTCTCTGGGTGAGTATTGTTGTGATCTATGCCGAAATGGAGACTGATGTCTCGCTCCGTAGGTGCGGCCATCACGCTTCTAGACTCGGTGTACCTCCCTCTTTGGCTCCCCGAAGGAACGACCTTCCGGACCTATTGCTACGGTCTCCCCCGTGTCGGCAACCAGGCGTTTGCCAACTACGTGGACGCCAATTGCGACCTGACCCACATCAACAACGAAGAGGACCCCATTCCCATCTGCCCAGGCATGTTCTTGGGCTACGTTCATCCCGCCGGAGAAGTGCACATCCGGGACGACGGCGAATGGGCGGCATGTCCAGGTCAAGACAACCCAAGCGTGGAGTGCATCGTCGGTGACGTGCCTTACATCTGGGACGGTGACCTCGACGACCACGACGGTCCATACAACGGTGTCGAGATGGGCTGCTGAGCGAGAGGGACGTACTATCGTTATTTGTTTATTCGATTTCTTTGGGTAGAATGCAAGCTTCGATTCTACATGTGTATTATTTTTAGTTCTTGGAATTTTGATTTTTTGTGGTTCTTTCAATACTATGACTAAGTTGTGATGAGGGGCTCGAGAGCACCAAAAAAAAAAAAGGTGAGAAACATCTTTGAAACATTGATATCTTCCTTTGGATGATCCTAGGGTCAGATGGTAGTTCATTAATCTGAAACTAGTAGGGTACAGTATATGAGAACTACTGTCCAATTAAATATGCAAATGACAGACCTTGGTTATGCTCTTTTGTAGACCATGTGATGTTCAAGCAAGCTGTGCAAATTCAAATGTGGATGTGGACATCTCTGAGCTACTGTAGCTTTGTTTTGCCTTCTCAATGCTTCTTTATGCTCACTACTTTCTTTCTGTTGTTACAGATGTTATATTTTTACTCTTTTCCTATGTCCTTCTCTTCCTCTCTGGTCCTTGATGGACCACTATGATCTCTTCTTTGGACCAACAGACCCCTTTCTTTTATCTTATCTTATCTTCACAGCCCCTATGGGGTGTACGCCTTGTCAAACAGATAAGATCTAAGCATATGTTTCTCTTCACATTATGCATGGACACATTTCACCTTTTCATGCTTTCACGGACTCACAGACCAATAGCGCATGGACGCCTTATGTTTTCCGATCGCCTTATGTTTTACATGTTTTACCATTTATCTTTAGATCTGCCACACCTTGAGGCGATGGACAGCTTTACTCATGTCCTATGCATGTATGCCTCACCAATCACACATGTATGTAGACCAGTGCTGCCACATCCTTGAGGATGCGGCATGGACTTGATCGGTTAGATCTATTTACAACATGTACAAACCCCTATGTAGTATTTAAACCCAATAGACGAACCAGAGAACTTCAGTCAA
>JBBPMP010000502.1:0-12155 GCA_038090395.1 Boletales sp. KT-2023a
TGAGAACAATAGAGACAAAAGAAAACATAAGTGAATGCAGAACAATAGAAAGAATGAAAGGAAGAAATGGGACCTTAAGGGAACCGGATGTCCAGAGGTGTCCGGACTTGTCGCACGAAGGCGGAACAAGACAGGCGGACTTCGGACAGGACAATGCGGAGTTGGACGAAGGGTGTGGATAAGGCGGATGAAGGCGAAAGGGCACGGGACATGACAGGCAAAGCCAATGTTGACAAGTGAGCACAATTGCATGCAAGCTATGTATTGAGAACAGTTGAGAATGAAAACTGTCAGCCCACCTCACAGATAATAAACAATGTACCAGGGTCCCTATCACCACCTGAACTGCTGGACAAGACCACCAAACAAGTGAGCATACCCCCAAGTATTGCAGTTGAGGGAGCATCAGCAAACTAACCCTTGCACAGCTTTTGGGCTCCAGCATTCACAGTGTCTACAGCATTTTCTAGATTGTGACAGCCACTCCCAGATGTGACAGATATTCCCAGATATGACTAATCAAGGTACAATTGACATATGAATAACATAAATCATGTGATCATTATGTAATACATATGACTGACAAATTTTGACAGCTTTATCCAGACTATTCCAGACTGAAACATTTTTAGCATGTTTCTTCAATACACCAGTGGGCATACTTGAAATATATGTAAATAGCCCAAAAGTGTGTATAAAAAGTGTACTTAAAGTGTAGGCAAAGTGTACCAAAAAAGTGTACAAAAGATGTGTAAAAGGTGTATTAAAAGTGTACCAAAAGTAATGTACTGAAAATGTACCAAAATGCATACAAAAAGTGTGTAAAAGGTGTACTCAAAGTGTACTAAAAGTGTACCATAAAAGCAACTCAAAGTGTACTTAAAGTGTAGGTAAAGTGTACCAAAAAATAATACAAAAAGTGTGTAAAAAGTGTATTAAAAGTGTATCAAAAGTAATGTACTGAAAATGTACCAAAAAAGCATACAGACAGTGTGTAAAGGGTGTACTCAAAGTGTATTAAAAGTGTACTAAAAAAGCATACACAAAGTGTACTTAGAGTATAGGTAAAGTGTATGTAGTATACATAGAATGGCTGAGATGGAGCCAAAAGTGTAGCCTAAGTGTTGTAAAGACTTGTGTCTGAAGTTTTGAAGTGTTGGTTACCTTTTGAGGGAGAATTTTCCCATAGCTAAAATCAAGAAAAGCATATACATAAGTCCAATTGACTATTTTTAACTATTTGGGCCACCTGGATTATATAAACCTCAAATCTTCGAAAACTTTCTCACTTACTTTCTTCTCTATTTCTATCATCACCATTTATTATTATTTAACATTGCTTTTCCTTGTTCATAATCATTTTTATCTTGTCATCACACATGGTAAGTTATTGGTTATATATTTGTTTATATCCACTTATATGTTATATAATCAGGGGTATTACCAGTTATGGTTATTAGGAGATGGATAGGGGTATTTCTAAATATGTATAATATGTTATATGTAGTTATGATATGTATGTATGTATTAATATTATATTATATTAATATTTTTGGATGAATTATTTTAAAATATATTTCAGTAAATTTGATAGTTTAGATGTGGCTGGAGGCAGCTGGAGGCCACTGGAGTCAACTGGAAAGTTCTGGGACAGTCTGGAGATTACTAGCCAGTTAGGTACCTTATTGGGAGGTGCTGGGAGAACTGAAGCACAGTCCAGCACTGCCCAGACTGTCATGAATTGGACAGTAGGAGGCTGGTTTGCTAATGGATGCAGTGAAATGTGTTGTGTGAGGGAAGCTGCTGCAATAGAGGGTATTTCAAAGATGCAGCAAGAATTGACAACTGCAGCAACAGCACAGGTTGCATGGATGCAGTGAAATGCGATTCATGGGGGAAGCCACCACAACAGAGGGTATTTCAAAGATGCAGCAAGAGTCAACAACTGCAGCAATGGTGCAAGTTGCATGGATGTGGTGGAATGCAATTCATGGGGGATGCAGCCATGATGGAGGTCTTGTAAGGATGATGTGGCAAGGGTTGACAACTGCCACAACAGCACAGATTGCACAAATGTGGCAGAATGTGATTCTTGTGGGATGCTGCTGTGATGGGGGTCTTGTAAGGATGATGCAGCAAGGGTTGACAACCACATCAATGGCCCCAGTTGTGCAGAAGCAGCAGAATGCAAGTTGTGGGAGCAGCTGCCACAATAGCACATCTTGAACAGATGTGGCAGAGTGCACATGTGGAATATAGTCATGTGATGGCTGGTCCAGCAGCTAACTTGAAATTACTTGCTGATTCACATGTACAACACACCTCTTCTCACTTCCCCTTTTACAACAACATGCCTCTGGATCACCATGTCACCCATGCCACTGCATCTCACTCAAATGCAATGATGATGATGACACATTCAATTCAACTCTCCACTCCTCTTACCCACCAACAAGTATTCCAATGCCCACTGCATTTGGCACTAAGTCTGACATGTGTCAATCACTACCTGAGGTATGATTGCATCAAAGGTAAGCAAGTTTTCTTTGTTGTCACACACATCATCTCACACATCCTGTTCTTACTTACACAATCCTCTTCATGCATGGGCTGCAGCAGGTTTCCATTATCGTTGAGTTGGCAGCACAAGACAGATGTGCAACAATATTTCTGTCAGTCAGGACTCTCAACTTACTTTCATTCCCAGAATACTCATCAATTGCCAAGAGAGTGATGGTCCTCATGGCTATGAGGGCCTGCTTCTCTCACACTGGTTTGTGACCATCATTGCCATCCACATCCAACAAGACCCCTAGAAGCAAGATAAAGTGCATGTCCATGCTTTGTTTCATTGCTTGACATGATGGTCACCATACAGCCATGGGTATGGCTTGACATCTGCTGGTTCTACAGGAAGGTCAACATTGCATGCATCTCCCCTGGGTATGTTGATCCAATCCTGGCTTGCACTCACTTACTGACACATTGTATTCTATCTCTGCTCTGTGGTGCACAGTGTTGTGCACTGTATGCTTGACCACAAGCTTGTCAACAGTGATGTTCATGGAGTTATTGACTACAGGGCATCTGTCAGTAAGTACATGCTTTCCACTTGTGCATCAACATATTCTAAAACATTTATGTCACAGGGATGACTGAGATGCTCAAGCTGGTCAAAGGTGTGCATCTGCACCTGTCCCTGTCATCAACCCTCTCTGCCCACCTCTTCACATGATGGATAGCTGAGATTGGATTCAAGGGCAATCACAAGACACACTTGCAAATTTGGGTGCATGTACATATGTATTTGTGTTGTTGCATCAGTCAACTAAATACCACATCTACATAACAACATCTCATGTGGGCACAAGGAGTGCCCATCCCTAATGTACAACTATCACTGTGAGCAGTGCTTTTGCATGGTGTTGGGCATGGTTTCACACTGCATACCTCACCAGCCTTGAACAATTGCAAGAATCAATTGATGTAACATTTGCCACTGAATTTGACATTGACTCAGACTTCCTGTGCTTATTGCCAATGCTGATTGCACATGGAGGTGATCATTCATTTCTTGGCAACAGCAACTGGGTTGCCCTTGTGCATGCCTTGTGGAAAGATGTGCAGTGCAGAGAAGGCTTACTGCCATGCTAGTTGGATGGAATCAATACCATGTCGCTGTAGAATGTCAACATCCCAAAGAGCTTCTATTGTTGCCCTAACCACAAGGATGACAAGTGGGTATGACCTCTTGCTATCTTAGATACATTGTCATTGATGATTGTACATATATTGTATATAATTTTGTACCATATTCCTACAATGAAACTAAATACTTCCCTGCTACCTCTCATAAACATAGAGAACACAACCACAAGCCTCACAACTGCAAATGTGCCCAAGGCCATGAGGCAACAGACTGCACCCACAGAACTTGCATGACATGCCACTTGACAAACAGCATGGCAACATGGCTGTCCACCAGGCCAAAGAAGACGAGTGCACAGCCACCATCATATCTCAGATGGCTGACCAGTAGACTGATGACACAACCACTGACATTGTGAACCCAAACACAATGTACACAGGATTGACAAGGCCAGTGGATGCCACATCAAATGCACCAGTCAAAGTCCCCACCATGACTCAGGTTGAGTGTATGATGGTGGGCAAGGCTGGTGGATGCACACACCTGGTTGAGATTGATACAGAGCAATTGCATGTTGAAGTGGAGAAGCCAGATAAAGTGAAAGATGTCAATGAGGTCATGAATGATATCGCAAATGAATGACTCACCTATGTGAGAGATTGAACAAGCCTCCCAAGAGCTCAGCTCAAGGGGGAGTGGATACCTTCAGCAAGTCTGAAACTCATACTTGCCAGCACTCAGATGGATGCATTGAGCCTCAAGCCTTGAACACCAACAACAATCCTTGCAAAGAATCTAAGGTGGCATAGAGCACATCATCAGTATGTGAGTACAAGCCCTCAAAGCCCAAAACAGCTCACAACTCACCTCCAGATGAATGGACCATGAAGACCATTGGAACAGCAATGTTGGCAGCTGTCCAGAGCACATATGAAGGTCCTAGAAGCCAACTCAAGATGGTTGAGACCATGTCAGTACCCACACATGCATGGTCAGGATGATTGGATGAAATGGACTCACCAGGTGGAGCTTGACATGAGCAAGTTGAAAAGGACCACCACTTGCACAGGTACCATGAGATTGCAAACGTGCTGAGTCGAGGTGGCAGGCCACTAGGTCACCAGGGTGAGGAAACTGAATTGGGAGATGGTGAGAATGACAGAATGTGCTAAGTGAAGTGTGAACACATAGATATACATTGTAGACAGAGTGATGAGGAGGGCACAATGAGCAGTGCATGCTGTAACTCAAAACAAGTCAGAATGTGGCTGCTAGCTGATGCAGAGACAAGTCAGCCCAAACTGCACAAATGGATGATGGACCACATACAGTAGCTAGGTCATTACCACCACCTCTACTTGTTCCAAAGCTGTTGACAATCAAAATGTGCAAGTATGGAGATCCGATAAATATGCCAAAGTCACTATCTGACTAACAAGGGTGTCAGCACAGGCAGTACTGATGAACAGTATCCCAATGAATATACCCAATGCATCCACTTCACTTTGACTGTGTTCCAGACAGCCCATATGACCTGTCAACCCACCACACCATTGTGGCAAGTTGAAACTGCTACCTAACAAAGAGTTAGGTGCATCCAAATGAGCACATATAATCACCTCATCAAATGGCCCTGTTGGAATTGTTTCAGATGACCTTGAGGCCATGGGTACATGCCATATGTCACCAGACAACACAAAAGTATTACTTACCTAAGCACATTAAATGTTCCATTACATACTACAGCCTAAGCACTAGTGAGTGTGTACATGGGCCACAATGTCAGTGTTAGCCAAGCCATGACCTACCATATTAGGAAGGTGCACAACCTACACAAACTACCTTGGACATGAAATACATATATCATTTCATAGGTATACATTCCTTGCTACCTACCTTTTAGCTTATGCTTGAGGGGGTGGGTTAGGATATGTTTGGTATTCTTGCTTACATAAGCAATAGTTACATCACACCACATATAGTCACCTTAGCTCCTACTCAATGACTTTGTACTAAGTATTCTATATTATCTTCCTTTGGCACACAAAATAATAACATGACAACTGAAATACTATGGTCATAATGCTGTTGTTGTTCTCATGGTGCTGCCAACCCTCTCACCTTGATCATCTTTGAGTGCCACTATCATCTTGTACCTCTCACTTTTTGCCTCTTCATGTCATTCAACAACAACAATGTGATAGCCACAAGATTTTTGTCACTGGAATTGTTTTCACAACCTTATCTTGCCTTGTTTTTGCTCTGTGCTGCCATTTTAAGCACTGAAATTTTTAAAGTATATAATGTGCAAGGTTCCTACACTTGCCACAAAGATGGCAATACATTATGGTATATGAAACTCCTGTAAAGATAGTTAGTGGCTTGGTAGAGTGGATTGATATTATGTAAGTATGTTGTTGTACTGTAGTATATTCAATACCATCCATCACTGTACTTCCATCAAGCCGTGATCAAGATCCAGTCCAGAGCACTCAGCAAGGTCAGGCTATCATAGGAGCTTTAGGGACTTTAAGCTGCAAAACCACTCAGCCAGGCCCAATCACTAATTGTACATACTATACTTTATCATATTGTATGTCACAAGTCATATCAACACTTGTCTGCCATGTCAAATCCTGAGTGTTGCACTACCCACAACATCAACCCATGTTGCAAAGATGTTATTACATATGTATATTATCATCAAACTGCACTGCACTGGCATCAATCCTTTCAATGTCATTGCAAAATTTAGTGCAAATTTTCACAGATCTTGACTGTCAGTCCATGCATTCAGCCATCATGCCAGCAAAATTAAATGCAAATTCTCACAGATCTTGACTGTCAGACCAGCAAATCTGAATGCAAATTCTTGCTGATTTTGACTGTGAAGTCATCAAATCAGTACATAAATCCATGCAAATCTTGCTTATAAAATGCCTTTAAAAAAATGACTAGCATGAACTGTTATGTTTGTTTGTTAATGTTAGATTAGAATATATCAAAGGGGTCCAGGGTTTCCCTGGTCTGAGGAAACTACTGGTTAAGTTTCTGTGAGTGAGCAAGTATCAAGCCAGTGTTAGACTAATGTTTTTGCCATCAAACAAGTGTCATGGTAGCAAAATTGAATGCAAATTTTCACAGATCTTGACTGTCAGCCCATGTATTCAGCTATCAGGCCAGCAAAATTGAATGCAAAAAAAAACACAAATTTGAAAACAAATTTTCATAGATCTTGACTATATGGAGGCTGGCATAATTCTAATCACAACTTCCAAACAAATTTCAGCAGAAATGATTATAGGAGGGTTTAGATATACCTATGAGGATGCTCCAGTTGAACATTCTAAGAAAACAGCAGTCAGAATAAGCTGCTACAAATTATTTAAGGAAGTAAGAGGGGTGGCTATATGGGTCAATTTCAAAAATTCCAGGGACATTCCAGATGATTGTATGACACTTCCAGGATGTCCCATAGGCTAGGAAAACATGATTTTAGATTGCAATATGCATTCCTGATTTTATATGATTCAATTGAGGATCATGAGGAGTGGTCATATGGTACCAGTCAACCAAAATAATTGCAGGAACCCTTCTGATGCTTGTGTGACACATCTAGGATGTCTAATACATTGAGGGAACATGATTTTAGATTGAAATATGCATCCCTGATTTTATATGATTTAATTAAAGGTGATAAAGGGTGGTTATATTGAACCAGTTGACCTGAATATTTCCAGGAGGCTTTTGGATGCTTGTATAACACTTCTAGGATGTTTCACAGGCTAGAATAAATCATTTGTGATGACAATATGTATTCCAGATTGTACCAGTCAACCTATATAATTTTAGAAGGCTCCTGGATGGTTGTAGAACACTTTTGTAGTCAAGGTCTAGGGAAAGTTTAAGGAAAGTGTAGGAAAGGTGTAGGATAAGCATCCAAATAGTGTAGTCAAGTTCTGGGCCAAAGTCTAAGGAGAGTGTAGGAAAAGTGTAGGATAAGCATACAAACACTAGTCAAGGTCTGGGCAAAGTCTAAGGAAAGTGTAGGAAAAGTGTAGGATAAGTGTTCAAATAGTGTAGTCAAGGTCTGGACAAAGTTTAAGGAAAGTGTACAAAAAGTGTAGGACAAGCATACAAACACTAGTCAAGGTCTGGGCAAAGTTTAAGGAAAATGTACAAAAAGTGTAGGATAAGCATACAAATATGTACTATGGTCAAGATTTAGGCAAAGTCTAAGGAGAGTGTACAAAAAGTGTAGGATCAGTGTACAAATACTGTAGTCAAGGTCTAGGCAAGATCTTGTGTAAGTTTCCCATGTGTTAAACACAACCATTTCAGGATGACTGATGATGTGACCTAGCTCCCACAGATATTATCATGTTCAATGAGACCAAAGTGAGTGGGCCACTCATTGGTCCTGACAATCTGTACATGCACTGGTTATGAAGGTTGAGAGAGGAACACATAAAATAGTGGTTTATTTTATTTGCATGGGTCTCTCTCATTAGAATATCTTTGAACACAATCACTTTCAGAACATGGATGCTTGCTGAATGTGCAGCAAGAGATACAATCCTGACCAGGATGAACAGTGGTACTGCCATGGATGTACCAGGTGGTTTCATCACAGGTGTTTAAAACCCCTTCCAAAGGGAACTGATCACATGGAAAAAATGATCCATGGACAGTGCAAGAGAAGGCAAAGGTCACAGGCATTAGAGAATAACATGGTGCATTTGCTCTCCTTGCTTGTCTGTCAAGGAAAACAGCATGGAGTGGGGGAAATGGAGTACTCACAGAGGCCATCTGGGATGCCTTCTATGAAATATGTGAGGGCACAGAGATCCATCCAAGTGGAGAGCACACATCACTGTCAACATTTCAAAACAAGAAAAAGTTCAAAGATGTATTATGAATGTCCTGCTTGTCCAGGTGAATGGTGTTTGTAGCCTATACATAAGTCATCACTGGTATTGTACATAGCCAACCACGACTGAACTACCAATTTTAGCTTACTCCAGCAGCCTCTGCAAGCTGAAGAAATATTTTTTTCACTGCTTTGGCATTCTCAACTTCAATTTGTTGGAGGTATACCCCTAGCTGTGAAATATCCTATGTGAATGTTTTTTATGAAGGGTATTATCTGAGACCTGACCAGGTTAGGTGAGAAACATACATGTTGATTCAGGTTGCTCTGGATGTGGTGTAAGGTCATGGACAATCCATCTTCATTGCTTTTAAGTTTATTTTGCAAACATAGAAAGAAGTCTGTGAACTCCTTTTCATTTTCAAGCATAAGAACTGGAAAGGTGGAAGAAGAGGCCAAATTCTACCTTTTTGTGAAGACTTTCAACATCCTGCTTGACAAGTTTGGCCAATGATTGCATTCTGCTTGGAATGCTCAGGAAGAATTCTACATCTTTCTTTCCATCATCTGGTTGCTGTTGCTGTGATGATGATGTGTGAGCAGCAGTAGGAATGTGCCTGACTGTTCTAGAAGGACCAGCTATGGGAGGGATATGGGATTCAATGCTATAGAGCACAGGTGGCTCTGAACATGGACTGACGATCACTATGGCCATGTCATATGCATATTCCTTGCTCTTTCCTTTGATGATGCTGGTGTGAATGTATTCAGTTTGTTTTTTGCCCTTGCGTTTTCTCTTCTTCATACTGCCTACTGGGCATCCCCTACCATGCCTAATTATGACCAGTCAAGGATCAGGATCAGCAAAATCCTGCTCAGTAGATGCCTTTTTGGGTCTTCTCCTATCATGCCTGAGTGGCTCTACATGATTGGATGGTTCTTCATCTGACAACTTGTGTTTGCTCCCATCTGATTCTGAATGATCTGACTTGTCCTCATTTTCAATTCCCTGTCCTGTGGTCAAGTCTAGATTGTCTGCCCCTTCTATATTTGGATCACTGATATCAAGCATCCCTGGTGTTTCTGCATGATCATGAGTGTCATTGCCATATGCAATATTGAATGTCTCCAGCATCAATTCTAGTGTTGTAGTATCATTTGAATGCATGACATCCTGACTTTGGATGGCATGAGTACTTGCAAGATGTACATATATCAGTTAGTACACATAATCCCAACATGTCTGAATGGTACACTACTTACTCAGAGGCAGTCCTGACTCTAATGAGGGGTTGATCATGACCAGCCCCTGTGTTTCATGAGATGCAGAGGTTATGGACCACTTCTTAGCAGGTGTTCTGTCATCTGTGTCCACCTTGTCTTCCTTTTTGTGCACTCATTTCAAGTTCAACCTCAAGAGGGGAGTTCTGGGGAGCAGAGAAACATCTGGCTCTTACAAGGCAGGATTAAGTGTTGTGCAAAACCAAAATATGCTGAATGCAGTATACACACCAAGCACTTCTGTCATGTTGTGTGATGCTTGGTCTAACATGAAATGGTCTAATTAGATTGGATTAGATCAATAGATTCAAGGAAGAGCACCACTTTTACCTACATTGGCATCCAAGATCTGGTGATCCTTCTGCATCCCTACTTGACCCAAGACCTTCATTGTTGTTACTGTATGTGAAGCATACTTTTGTATAGATTGAAACCAGGTAGAAGAATGGCCAACAAGCAGGACACTCACAAAGAGGTATGACTCAGCTCAAAGGCAATGAAGGGATGAAGACTATACACCTAGAAGGTGGGCAAAGAGTTATATGCCAGAAAGGCAGACTAAGGGACTGAGGGAACTGAGAGCTGAGTGATTCAAAAGCACACTAGATTGCATAGATCAAGAATAAAGTACAGGTAGGTCAACTATGAGACTATATACTTAATAATGCATAAGTGTAGAATGTCATAGAACAACATGGAATAAAGGGACATGTCATCAACAAGTAAGCAAGATGAATAA
Source organism: Boletales sp. KT-2023a (assembly GCA_038090395.1). Taxonomy (NCBI): domain Eukaryota; kingdom Fungi; phylum Basidiomycota; class Agaricomycetes; order Boletales; species Boletales sp. KT-2023a. The sequence continues at coordinate 10,540 of JBBPMP010000502.1, forward strand.
GAGTAAAGGATGCATCACCATTTAGTAAGCAATCATGACTCAAAGGTGTGCAAAGAGCACTCTAATAAAAGGGAAGTAAGAAGAGAAGAAGGGAAAAGAATAAGTGAATGAACGATTGTAATATTACCCCCCCTCTACACTTGAAGTCCCTGACCTCAAATGTCACACAGAATCTGCCAGTGGTGGGGAAGGAAAGGATGCTGCAAAGGCTTGCAAAGGGGTATGGTTTTCGAAAGGACAATTGGCAAGGATGTGTCCAGCTTGGTTGCAACAAGCACAGGCATGAGTGGGGCAGAAACAATCAGAATGACCCCAACAAGAGCATGCAGTACAAAGGGTGCAAAAACAGAGGTGGACCAGATGACCAGGGGCCAAGGCATGGCAAGAGGGGCATTGATACTCTGCACAAGTTTCCTGATAATGTCTGAGATGATGACAATGATAACAATGGGCAGATGGGGGGGCTGGAGGTTGAGTGGCAGGAGAGGAAAGAGTTTGGACTGCCGAAGAGAGGATACAATGGCCATTGGGACTTTGGAAGAACTGAATATGTTCCTTGTTGTGAGCCAGCATGCCTTGGTCTACAGTGAATCCATCAGAGAATATGGTAGGGTCATTGACTTGATGATGGGGAATGAGCTTGACAGAGGAAAGATGGTCTGCCAGTGGTTGAGATGGGGTGATAGTGTGAGGGGCAATGGGTAGGGGAGGAGGAGAAGGGGATATGAGGAGGGCTTGGGAGGTGGTGACAGTAGAGATAGAGTTGATGGAGGTGAGGTAATGATCACAATCAGCAATGGGAAGAGAAAGGTAGACATGACAAAAAGTGGGATATAACAAGATGAGATCAAGATGTTCAATAAAGACATGAAAACCATAAAGATGAAGAATCATAAGAACACATTCAGGGAGGTGACTGACAAGCATGTGAAGGGGAAGACCAAAAGCGGCAGGAAGATCAGAAGGAGTGGATAGAAAGTGATAGGTTTGTACTCTAGCTATGTCAAGGAAAAGGCATACAAGTTCCTGGGTGATCTCGTCTTCTGTGTACAGAGGGTCATTCTTGAGGGTGTGGATGAGGGTAGGTTCAGTGAGGATGCCTGCATAGAGGGTGTTGATGGCAGAAGCAGGTAAATAGATAGCCTGCACAGGCCTGGAATGTAAGGGAGAAGACAAAGAGATAGAACTGGAAGGGCAACCTGATATAGGTAAAGATGAGGGTGAGGAGGAGTTGACAGACATTGAGGAGTAGGGGAAGGAGATTGACAAAAAGGGAAAAATAAATACAAATCAAAAGGATCGATGGACAGGACAGTCTGAAAAATAAAAAAAACACTTGTGCTTGAAGAAGTGGGCAGAAGAAAGTTTGGGGTGGTGAAGAAGAAAGAGACATCTAGTGCAAGATTTAGAATTGAACAGTTGGGAGTATGCAATGTCAATGGGGATAGCATTCATGGGGAAATTATCAAAGGGAATGAGTCTTTTTGTAAGCTGTGAGGATGGTCCATGCATGGCAAAGATTTTGTTCAGGTTCCCAAGTATTTTTGGAAGTTGAATAACCTTTCCATGTGGTTAGGTACTGATAATGGCCAAGGGAACACTTGTGTGAGAGAATT
>JBBPMP010000503.1:0-18706 GCA_038090395.1 Boletales sp. KT-2023a
CCTGGCCCTCTCTGACCTTATCATAGATTTTGTTTATGCAAGCTTGATGTCCATTGGGAAGCTCTTCCCCAAAGTGTTCTTGGCTTCCATTCCAAGAACTACTGTAGCCCTAGCTGCAACCACTGTTTGTCCCCTTCTTCCATGTCTGTTAGAATACATAGCTGATGACATGGTAGCTCAAAGTTGTTCTGGATGAGATTGTATCTCCTCAAGCCACCAAAGTTAGCTTCTAAGTTACTGTCTACTCTTTGGTTTATAGCAAAATCCTTGGGCTTATGGACAAATGCAACTCAAATGTCATCCATGGTGCCAAAATGCAAACTTTGTGCAAGAAATGGGCTCATCAGGGAAGGTAAATTTTTATCTGTTGTGCTTACTTTAAACAGCACTGACATCCTGAGTTATTACAGTAGCAGTACAACTATGGAGCCCATGGTTGCAACGAGCAGTTTTGATGTTGATCTGACCTGATTTAGTAATATTGTTTGTACTGTTGGAATTACTCATTCTGGAATGATAGTCCATTGTTTGCCATGACATCTGTCCAAGTCATGCAGGGTCACAGCAACTCCCTACTTAGTTCAATCATTCTGGTCTGGAAAAGGGCTAGCCTACTAATCCAGTCATTCCAGTCTGGAAAAGGGCTGGCCTACTAATCTAGTCATTCCAGTCTGGAAAATGGCTATCCTATCTTGTCAGGAAACTGTCCCAGCTCTAGCCAGTTGGGAACCTTGCTAGAGTACTGTGTATTCCTATCATGCTATCTAGATCTGTCCAACTCTATCCAGTAGGGGGTCAGTTTGGTGATGTTATGATTCATACAGACCCCTACACTTTTTCTTCTTTCTCTTTCGATTTCTCTTTCTCTTCCACACCCAAACTTATCACTTTCCATTCTATTCCTAGATGATCTCAATCAGACACAGTCTTACACTGGATTTGATCACTCTTTTCTTAGATCCTTCCTATGCTTTCCTATGCATGCAGCTTTGTGCAGTTTCTATTCTTACCTCAGACAGCCCTCTTGATCACAGCACTTGGCTGTTCCCTTTTATTTAGAACACCCTGCCTTATGGCTATTCTTCCACAGCCTTACACTGCCTCACTGACTAGGTATGACTGGCACATAGCAGTATATATACTAGCCTGTATTGTAGAGTATCCTTAAGCAATTCCCACTTGGGTTTTTGCCTTCATTCCTTGTCTCTCAATCCTTGAGTCTTGGGCCTTCATTGCCTCTTCCTTTCATGCTTCATATTCTAGTTTCTATCTGAGCTAGTCTCCCCATTGTCTTCAACAGCAACCCTGAGATCCCTCTGTCCACACTATGTCTGACTGACATCAGTCCATTGTTACATCTTAATGATACCAGCACCACCCAAAACCTTTGTCCCCAACTCTGACCCCAATATCCCTGAGTCATCCCTGGGCCTATACAGCATAACCCTGACCTTCCAAACCTTCATTCCAAAAACACTTCTCACAACTCCTGACCTTCCTGACTTGAAGGTGCTCCTCCAAGTCTACTTCTGTTCCTACCCAGACCAGTTGTAACAGGTGATGTGGCATTCATGAAGACATTCATCAGGGCTATCTCTGGCCCTATCATATGCAATGGCATCAGGGCTGCCCCATCCAACCCCATATGTTGGAAATTCAGTACCCAATGGCACCCATTACATGTTACTCTGGGTACTAACTTGGACCTGAAGCTTGTACCACAGGACAGCAGTGGGATGGCATCACACCTCTTGTTCAGCAGACACTGGCATAGAGTAATCAACAGCAGGATGCAAACATTGCCCTGAATACTGGCAATCCAAGCCTCCCCCATGCGATTGCAGGTATGGTACCAGTATATTAGATGTTTACACTTCATATGGAATGTAGCAAATGACTATTGCACTTGGAGTACTTGACTCACTTTATTGAATTGTACCTGAATCCTGTTAAGCCAATTTAAATTAACCATGCCTTAGCATTGCTTATCCACTTGTGACCTGGATCTGGTCGAGCAAAACTGACTTACATAGTCACAACTTAGTGTCACTTTTTCTAATTAGATGCTTTGGCCACTTTTTACTTGGCAACTAAGTGTGACAAGTCCAGCTAAGGCCATGGTCATTTCACTGATGGCCCCCACCTGATCAGGCTACAAAATTGAGTAATCACCCTTTCGCATCAGGCAGTTATGGTGACATCTACAAAGGGATTTATAACTTGGGAGGAAAGTTTATCGATGTGCTTCACTATCTATCTGCAGGTAGTTGGTTATTATTTCAACAACCATCAGGTTGCAATCAAGACATCCAGGATGTAGCTACATCACAAATAACAACCACACAAGATTATGAAGGTATTCCATGCTTGTTTAACCATGCAATGGATCTCATTTTTGCTGTGAGTAGCAATTTCGGAGGGAAATAATGGTGAAAACTGGAACACCCGAATGTCTTACCCCTCCTTGGGATCATTTTGGACCTCAGCATGAACCATCACAATCCTGCCATGCCATGCCCCTTGGCTGAGAATGGTCCACTGACAAGATACCTTGTTGAGGAACAAAAGGACCTGACAGTCACAAAAAGATTGGCTCTGGTGCATCTTGGTTGGTGTTAATGGCAGCATAAATGGTTTAAAATGTTGTTTACCAGATAGATGATGTTGCTCATGGATTAGAATACTGTGAGGTCCCTGTGACCCTTCCTCATTATAGTTCTGACAAGAGGTAAATCCATTTGTCAGTACATTCTCAGCAAATAGTCCATGGAGACCTATCTGGGGTATGTTTCACTTCAACTGTATTATTCTCATTGGCCACTCATTGTAACGAGCAGTCAAATGTTTTGATCAATCATGAAGGGAGGGCATGTATTGCCAATTCTGGATTGTCCACACTGTTGACACAATTGGGTGGATTGCCCCTGAATTATTATCTGACAGTAGTGACTGTGATTCAACCCCAATGATGCAAAGTGAAGTATACTCTTTTGGATGTATCATGCTGCAGGTACTTACAGTCAACTACCAGCAATTGAAACAGCTAACTTGGCGATGGTCTGACAGCCACAACAAGAAAAATATTGAACATCATAATAGTGGGATGTGTAGTATAATACTAGTACATATGATGGACATGTAATTTATGAAACTATACATTGGTGAATGAGTGAGAAACCATCCTTCAAGAATTGCAGTCTTATCATGTTGCCCACCACTTGAAACAGTCCAAAAATGGTATATAACACAGCCATTAAATGTAATGATAACAATTATCAACATCTATCTGCATAACAGCACTCTCACTCCTCATTGCTCCCACCATCTGTCATGTCCTGTGCCCTTTTGCCCTTATCTGCACCTTTTGTCCGACTCCGCACTGTCCTGTCCAAAGTCCGCTTGTCTTGGTCTGCCTTCACGCAACAAGTCTGGACACCTCCGGACATCCGGTTCCCTTAAGGTCCTGTTTCTCCCTTTTGTTCTTCCTATTGTTCCGCATTCACTTATGTTTTCTTTTGTCTCTATTGTTCTCGTCCGTGCCTTGCGATCGGTCTAGTTCCCTTATTCCATTCTCGTACCTTCTGCCTTCCCTGAGTTTGCGCCACTAGTATGTACTGTACCTTTACGTACTCCATAGTTCCGCCCTCTGCTCTCAGCTACATAGCCCTTGCTCTCTTGTACTTAAAGTCTGTACTTCACTGAGGATCACCTCAGTTTGAATATCAACTAAGTCTCTCCACTCCACTCTGTCCGATCTCACTCTTCCCCTCTCTTTGCTTAACCACCACTCTGCCTCGGTCACCTCACCGCTGCTGTTGTAATCTGTCCATACTCCGCCCCTCCAAAATACGAGGACAAGGGCAGTACAAGGGCACAGGCATCTCTTGAAGCCACCATCCTCACCATCTGACCCCAACCTCTGCACCTCTGCACTCCCTACATCTGCATGTCCACACCTCCGGAGACCAGAGAACCCAGACTTGACACCATCAGACTACACAATGCCAGCATCACCTTCATCACCATTCTCCCCACCAGCATTGACAGTCTCTGTGGAATCAACACCAGGCTTTGGAACAGCCTTTTCCAACTTCCCACATTTTGGCCTAGCCCACCTGGCTCATTGTTTGTCTTGTTTTGCAAGATCCCATTCAGCTTCCCAGAGCTCTACAGCCTTGCAGTATGCTTCTCATCGCTCTTTGTTCCATTGCTTCCATGCTTCATTGCCCTCTCTCCAGGCAGCAGTGAGCTTTGTTTGCTGCTCCCTTTGCTGGTGGTGGTTTTTGTGTTCAATTTTTTCTTCTTCAAGTGCTTTGTCTCATTCAACCACTTGAATGAAGAAGATGTCACCAGTAAGTAGCCTCAGCAGTTCATCCCCATGGAGCTGATCTTTTTTCCTGCTCTTGGCCTTGTCTTCCTGTGCTGCTAATTGCTCAGCCATGTGGTCACAGTACATTGACTGCAGGACACTCATTGACTGTGTTTCTATCAGTGCATTTTTGTATTTCATTTCATGAGCATATGAGGTATGTAATGCATTTTGATAAGCAAGTTCCCATGCATTTTGAGGCTGATCTTCCAACAGCTTGTGTGTACATCTCCATGTTGGTGCAATTAAAGCAGGTGTGTATTCCAGGAGATGAGTGGAGGTAAGGGGTGTGTTACCTGCCAGGAATGAGGCTGACATGGATGCAAGCAATTCCATGGCTGTTTGAGCAGCAGGTTGCCAAGATGGCCAACTGCAGTCACTAGGTGAGGAACTCAGGGTAGCAAGTTCATTGATGGGGCAGCTGCTAATCTGATATTGTTGCATGACAGATGATACAATGTGGACCAGGCTTGGCTGCAGAAGTGGTAAACTCCTATGTGATGAAGATTCCATGCTTGGAGCCATCATTTCTTTTGTCACTACGTCTGGATTGAATGGCCACACACCTATGGTCGCAAAGGCCAAACAAATGAGTTCAGATGTTAGAACTTTTTGGTGAGCCTTTTTGTAGACTGCAATGAAGGTTTGTTTTGTAATGCAACACCACTTAGAGCTAAAGTACACTGCTGTTCATTGCTCCATGCTTGCTTTAGTGGGCTGAAAACAACAATGTCAAGGCCTTGATAGACATGCATTGAGTGTGCTGGATAACATAGGACATGGATATCATGTTGACATGCATAGTCTAGGAACTCCTTGGTGTAGTGGGAATTGTATCCATCAATGAGAAGAAGACATGGATGCCTGTTTGCCTTTGCCTTAGTTTTCTGGTCAAAATCTACTATCCTTAGTCATCTGATGACCCCATCAGTCCACCCTTTTTTTGAATATGCAATACTTGGAAATGTAGGTTAACTCAGATGTATCAGTTTTAAAATTAAACTTACTATGCCTGTAGCACATTGTCTTGATGCCAGTTTGTTGAGAATGACTCACCCTTATAAATCACTATCAGAGCAATACTGCTACCATTGGCACAAATTGCAAGGAGAACAGTGATATTTTCTTTATTTCCATCACTTTGTTCATGCTGCATTTTCTGTTTTGCAGGACCAATGACACATTGCTTTAGCCCATGCCTGGGCTAATATCCACTCTCATCTGCAGCCCAAGTACAGTCTTTGTCAACCTGTTTTGACCTAAGTGTATGCCCAAGTAGATCAAACCATGCCTTGTGTGTGTTCTCATTTACTGCATGACCTCAATTACTATCCAATGGAGAACTCCAGTAGGTTCCTAGCTGCTTGGAATGACAAGCAAGAAACTGGTTGGACCACTGCTTTCCCACCCTGGTGCTGGGGAAATCATTTCCAAGCCATGCATGTACAGTAAAATGGAGTTAACATGGAGCCTCAAGGTTTTGTGTGACAATAGAAATCCTCGCCTAGAAAGCTCAAGACAATAGTTGACCACCACTTGTTCTTCTCCAGGAGTAAGCCATCCATGGTTTTCTTCATTTGCTTGCTGACAACTTCTTCCACCATCTAACCATCTCTTGAGCATGACATGACTGAGGGTTATATCTTTTTTCTTCAGCCTCTTCATTTCAGCTTTTGCCTCTTGACATAAGACTTGCAAACTTCATCTATCTTTCTCAGGCTTCTCCATATCTTCCTGGTGTAGCTTCATAGCATATTCCAGGCCTTCTTTTTGGTCATCCATTTTCATGTATTGTTTCCAGGCATTGGACTTTGGTTGGACCATGACATGGAATTAGTGGCTGCAATAGCTGATGCAGTCAGATATAGCAGCTTCCTTTTAAGGCATATCATAATGATAATGCATGATAACATGTCCACTTAAACCTGCCTGACCAGCATTGCACTGGCAGACACAATTCTCACCAATCAACACATTTTATGATATACAACTGAAGGTAACACTTCTTTCCTTAACTTCTTGCTTTCATTATGGGAAAAACACATGTGTACAATTATTTTAGTTGTAATTAGTGAATTTCTCAACACCAAATGCCAATCTGCTACATGGTTTTTGTTCTGAGAATTATCAATTACACACTCTTCTATGCTAACTGTAAATACCAAAACTATGCCTGCATAATTTTGTGCATCATAACTAAAATATGTATGGTAGAGGCAATTGTTTCAAGTGCTGGTAGTGTTTCAAGTGCCAGTAATCGACTGTACATCATGTGGTCGCTCACTCGTTCACTAGCTGGAACTATGGGAAGATTTTGACAGGAAACGTCCCTATCACCATCTTACCAAGGATGCACAGGTCATTCGCGCCATCGTGATGGGGCAGAGATCCACGCGACCTGATGACGAAGCAGTCGACGATAATTGGTATGGATTCATCGAGTGGTGTTGGTCTCCACAGCGCCCTTCTAGTAATGAAATCGTGAAGTTCACGAAGATGGAGCTTGAAAAGCCCAGTAAATATTAGTCGCGCTGCGGAAGAGTTCAGTATAAGCTAGTACATATTATGTATGACAGCCATGACTAGTTATTGGTACCATCAAGTCATAAAAAATGTTTCTCGACGAGGTATGTTGTCGTCGGGCTATTTTAGCAAATGGGCGTACCATACGAAGTGTGACAGTGTTGTACAAACCCGTCCGAAGGAATGGTAAAACATCAGGTGAATTTCAGTCACCTCTACATGACTACTTCTCTCAAACTGCAGAACCCGAGTCCGCATCCGGGGTGCGCTACCGCGCTGTGGCCGACTGGTCCGTCTTCGGGTGACCTCTCTCCAACGATACATCCTCTCCGAACTCAATGTCCGCGACGTCGTCTTCACCTCGGACGAGTCTGCATCCGAGGTACGCTGCCGCGCCGTAGTCGACTAGTCCGTCCTCGGCCGCAAACTCCGCAAAGACCTCGGGCGTGTCAAGAACGCGCTTCCAAACGTCCCGAGTGACGCCGTCAAGACATCTCGACAGCGGAACGCTCACCGTCGACGGCATCGCGCTCGTCGCGGGCGACCTAACGGTACAGCGCTACCTCGAGCTGCCGCCTGCGTCCGAGGGCCAGTACGCGACGCACACAGACAACGACGTGGTCATCCGGCCGGACGTGCGGGTACACCCCGAGCTTATGGGCGGGTGGCTCGCGCGGGAGGTGGTCAACCGGGTGCAAAAGTTGCGGAAAAAGGCGGGGCTGCAAGCGACGGGAGACGTGGCGGTGCTATACCAGTTCGAGGAGGGGGAGGGGGCCGAGATTTTGGACGCGATTCGGGCACATGCGGAGTATATCGAGAGGACGGTGAGGAGCGTGCTGGTGCATGTGCGAGAGCGCAAGGGTGGGGAGGTGATCGTGGAGGAGCAGAAGATTGTGGATATCAGGTTTTCGTTGACGTTGGCCAGGGCTTGAAAGCGTCGTTGCCAACGTTGGGCGCAAGCTGTACTACACCTTGGTGAACCAGAGAGGCGAAGCGTATGCAATAGAATATTGTCCGTAGATTGCTGGTGCCATGAAAATACAGAGCGTTAGTATTCGTCACTTTTTCGTTGAACCGAATCCTCCAAAGCCCATGACCGCCACCATTTCAGTGTCGACGCCCACGGACGATTCCCGTGCTAACAATATTCGCGCTTGTTCCTTCTGCGCTTCTTTCACAGTCTTTTTCTCTTCGCGTCGGGCAGCTTCCTGGACCTTGACCTCTGCGAGCCGTTAGTCAAAGTCGAAGGATTTTGAGTCCGACGCTCCCTTGGTCTTTTCTTGCAAATACGCTATCCGCGCGCGAACTTACCCGATCGTTGAGCGTTCTATGCGGGTCGTCTGTCCCATCTTCCGGAGGTCTGCGGAGCGCACATGAGTATCAAGTATATAGAGCATACCTGAGACGCGAAATGTACGCACGAGATCTGCCGTTGATGTGATCCAAGTACCCGGTGGTGTCCTTGTACGTCCGATTACACGTCTCACAGTAAAATCCCGGCTGCCCCGGCCCACGTCCGCCCGGATTCTGGACGACCATCATCTTCCCGAGATTCTTGTCGAGCTCGAGCGACTGTTCGCGGCGCTTCATGAGCTCGGTCGGCTTCGGGAGGTCCTCCTTGCGACCCTTTCTGGGTGCTTTGCCTGTCGTGCGCGGTGAGCGGGGAGACATAGGATGTAGTATGGATTGGATTGGAATTTGGGACGGACCCTGCTTCATGCGTTGTTCGTTTTCCTGCATGCGTTCCGTTCTTCCTCGTCCTTTTTTCGGGCGCGTTTTGCGTATTCTTCCTTGTCCCATTTCTTGCGGAAGTCTGTGTCGCCTGCTTTGGTGGCATAGGCCCCAGATTTCTGCCACGACGGTTACCGGGGAGAACTGCGGCTGTGATTAATTGCGATTGCGTCACCAAGCGCCTAAACGTAAACAAGCTGCAATGATTGTTCCTCAAATTGATTATGTAAATCAATGGTGCAATGACATTGTTTCTGACGTACTGGAATCGATCGTTTTATCCTGCGGAAGCCGCATTGTTGGCCATGAGGCGCCTTAACGTCCTCACCTCTCGTATTCGGCCCCCATCATACAAGCTGGGAGTTTTGGATTTCAAGCACATCTTTCACCATGTTCTCAAAGGTATGACCCATCTTCTCAATTGTTACCACCTCGAACGTTCGTAATCTGTATTTTTACTTCATTAAGCTGCGGCCCTCCCATAAGGCGACAAACGCGACTGTGGATATACAGCAGTCTCCAAAGAATGACAATCCTCTCCGGACTATTACACGCTCCTTCTCAAGGACATTCGGAGGTTCTGAGCCGAAAAGCGAACATGTTGCTGGTAATAATAATACCCAGATAATCTCTTCGTGCTGGACTCACGCATGCTTTGCCTAGAGCACACGGCGCCTTCCACCCCGGATCCTCGACGTACCTTCAACGTTGTCCTTTTCGGTGAAACAGGCGTTGGGAAAAGCTCAGTCATCAACCTTATCGCCCAAAAGGAAATCGCAGCGGTTTCATCGAATGCCAATGGTTGCACGATGCAATACAAATGCTACAACATCCCTTTCGATGACGTCAATTTCGCCATATACGATACCATTTGCCTCGAGGAACCCCAGATGGACGTCAACAATTACCTGAAAGCCATTGAACAAGCTTATGGGCTCATCAACGAACTTGGCACTGCTGGCGGTGTCCACCTTTTTCTATTTTGCTTGCGTGGAGGCAGAATAACGACGACAACGCAGAGCAACTATCTATTGTTTCGTGAGTGCCTCTGCTACGGAGAGGTGCCGACAGCTCTCGTTTTCACCGGTCTCGAGAGGGAAGTTGAGATGGAGGACTGGTGGGAGAGGAACAAGAAAGACATAGAGAACCGTGGTATCAAGAGCGACGGTCATGCCTGCATTACGGCAGTTCGGGACGACGAAGACGACCGCAAGTTCTTGGAATCTCAAGTGAGGATACGCGAGCTGCTGAAGGAGTGCACCAGCAAAAACGATCCCTCCTGTCCGAAAATGCATGCTTGGTTCGCAAGGTTCACGAGTGGGATGAGTGATTTCATCAAGGGGAAGGAAGCCCCGAAACAAAATCAAATTATGAAGGTACTAATGCAGCGTTGTAAACTGGATAAGGAGACTGCAGGAAAAGTCGCCGCTATGATCGAGGAAGGCGATGTGGAGACGAATAAGAGCAAAGACAGCAGTAGCGCGACAGACACCCCACCCCCTTCTACTGATCTTGCTGGTCGGGTTACGAAATCAGATGACCACGCTTTCGCATCAGGCAGCTGTGGTGACATCTATAGAGGAATGTACCACTCCGATAAAGGGCCGATCAATGTACGTTCTCTGTGCACACTTGTATACTATGGATAGCAACTGAAAAGACGACTAGGTTGCAATCAAGACGACCAGGATGTATTTGAGTCAAGACCACCAGCTTCCTAGGAACATGAAGGTATCTCCTTATGGTGGCTTGTGTGCCCAGCCTAATTTAACTCCATCTTTGCGACATATAGCGATTCCGCAGAGAACTAGCTGTCTGGCAGGGACTGAACCATCCGAATGTTTTACCTTTCCTTGGGACCATTATGGACCCTAGCACAAACCCCATCATACCTGCCATGGTGTGCCCATTAGCTGAGAATGGTTCATTGACGGCACACCTCAAGAAAAATAACATGACGCTCACAAATAGATTGCTCCTTGTATGTCTTGATCAGCATTCTTGGAAGTGTCAGCTGAAAAGTAACTTGCCAGATTGACAATGTTGCTCATGGCCTACAGTATTGTGAGTTTCTCCATTCTGTCATTAAAAATATCAGCATAATAGGCGGTAAATTGTTCGGCAGTACATTCTCGGGAAATAGTCCATGGCGATCTGTCTGGTGTGAGTTTCATTCCTGCTCTCTTATTGATTACTCATGCGCTGGGACAAGCAGTCGAATGTTCTCATAGATGACAAAGGCACGGCATGCATTGCCGACTTTGGTTTATCTACACTGTTGACACGATTGGGAGGATCGACATTTGCCACAACTCACCGCGCAAAGGGCACCCTGCGATGGATGGCACCCGAGTTATTCGACACCAGTGATGACAGCATAATTCCGACAACACAGAGCGATGTGTATTCTTTTGGATGTATCATGCTGCAGGTATGTGACGTGGTCTTCATAGATATTATCACCTTTGAATTAACTGAGTTCCAAAGATCTTGACAGGCAAGATACCCTATCACTATCTTTCCCATGATTCAAAGGTCATTGGCGCCATCGTGAAAGGGAAGAAGCCTGTACGGCCTGGTAGAGAAGTGATCGACAACAATAAGTGGAAATTTATAGAATGGTGTTGGTCTCCTGCCAAAGCTAGGAGACCACGTCCTTCTAGTGACGAGATCGTCGGGTTCACGGAGATGGAACTCGCAAAACACTGCGAAAAGCTCAGCAAATGCTGATTCTGCACTGAATGAGAATGGGCAATGCAGTGAGGCATGATGTTTTTGTGGTTGATACACAGTGACTGATGGATAGATGGTAGGTTGGGACGAGCAAGTGTTGATCATATTGCTGTTTGGACAGCGGATGCCTGTCCCAAATCATGATGAACAATGGATGAGATGACAATGTCCTTTTTGATTATATGGGACCTTTGTGGTAGATGGGGATTGGATTCAGATGTCGAGGAGGTTGAGGTTGATATTTCCATACGGCTTTTCTCAGTTGGGTGTCTTTTTTTCTCGTCTCTTTTGGATCGCTCTTGTCGCTTGTCCCGGCTGTCCAGAAGGGCTCTTTGATGCTCTATCCGATATATATTATCATGCTTTCACTCGAAACTCGAAATGTCTCATTGTTAAGCAAGTGACCCTCACCGCATAGTGGAACATCTACTCGAGTGAGCGGCAAACTTGGAGGTGGAACCTGACAGCCGGTAATTCAAAGAATTTTGCAGTAATAGCAATAAATTCACGTCCCTTCAGACCATTCTCACTGCAGGATGAGCTTCGATCTGGCAGCGACTCGGGACTATTGACCAAGCGCTTTACCACTGACACGGTCCATGTGAGTTAGGACTTGTGTACGAGGATTAGGATGGGACTGTGCTGGGCAGTGTTTGAAGCGCCGGCGGCGAGCCAACCCTGCCACAAGTCGTGACCTGCGGCGAGCCCACAGCAAAGCCACACGCCACGAACATGGCGGCGGCGGTCTCACGGTCATATATCCTTGTTTTGTGTATTTTTCACGGTTAAGCCGAGCCGTTGTCGCCATCAGTGCCATGATACCAGAACTTGAAAGCCTTGATGAAGCTACAGGTTCCAGCTCATTCGAGTCAATTGCTCATTACCTGAGGAGAGAAGCCAGCTTGATGATATGGGTGGCACTAGTCATGATTTCACTTCTGTTCGAGAGAATTTGCCTCAGCAAATTGTTTATCTGCACACTCTGGATGCTTAGAGGCATAGTGAAAATGATGTTTGTGTAGACATTATATACTTGCATATATAAAAGGGTAGCTAAACACGTAGTAGTGTGTGAAAGGTGGGCGAAAGCCCAAGGGCTTTTTGCACCGAGGCAGCGCTGAGGATGCGACCGACAAGTGAGGTTTGACTGAGCACCGTGCATCACTCTGTGAGAGGGAGCGGAGGGTGGGGCACAAAACGAAAACGGATGGAAGCGTCGAGGGATGGCGACGCTGAGCAGTAGGAGCGAAGTGGCGGGAAGTATGTAAGCTGCGCACCTCTTGTGCATGGATCCATAGCTGATTCTTCGAATCTCGGTCAACGCCGCTACTAATCTATGCGTCCGCCTCACACTTATCAATACGAGCCGAGTATCGGCCAATCACATGAAACGCCGTCGTTTTCTAGATTGTGGGAATGCCAGCAGCCATGTTCGTGGCTATGGAACCGCCACCCGTGGCTTTGTGGTCCTCCACGGGCCTGCCCGCGGCACTTCAAACACTGATAGAAATATCGACTCGAGCGTTAGTATCACTTACTTTTTCTTTTTTTGGCAAGGCGCACATCGAAATGTCATTAAGTAGCAACTGACGGGGGCCTACTACATGTAGTCTGGGACCCAGCCCGTCTATGAGACTATGAGGCGAATAGTCGTCGATATCTATCGACGGCTTGCCTCATAAGACGGTCTGGTCACCAGACTATACTACATGAGTAACAGACAGTCTAGCCCTCACAACGGCAGCTACGAGTAGCTGGGCCAGAAAAATGCACTTACGCACGCACGAGGTGTCTCGGGGGTGTGGGACTCCGTGAACTACCCAAGGGCCCCGGAATTTATTACTATCTTCTAGGTGAAGTATACTTTACGTGCGAATGATGCGTCTCGTTTTGATCGCGCGAGGTAACAGTCGGTGTAAAGTCTGGCCTTGCCCGGTGGGTGGAATGGTTGGGGGAAGTGGGCTTGGGGGGAGGGGAACCCAGGACGATGACGCGGTTGGGGTCTGTGCCCGGGAGGTCCAGGGAGGCTGCACCAGGGTATGGCGACTGGGTAGCGGTGACAGGGGTGACAGCTTCGTAGTCCATTTAGTCCTCGAGTGCTAGGAGGTCAAAGTTATTCCTACGGCGTTTCCTGGGATGAGAGGAGGGCGAGCCGTGCGACTTGGGATCGGCGTGGACGGGTTGTTTGCTTAGCTTTTTTTAGCCTCCATGAAAGCCTGGGGGGGATATATCGCAGAGGCTTTTTATACCTCGTCAAGGGAGGCAGAGTGGTGGCCAGTAGGGGGGCAGGGAGGGCATGCTGGGGTAGAGGTTGGCTGAGGTAAAGGGATATCGCATTGCCTGGGTGAGGTCTGTTGTCGAGTGCGTTAGATGTGTTAGCCGCCGTCGCCTGCACAGTCAGAGGGAGATAGTATTACGGGTGTACCTCTGGGGATGTTCGTCAGTCGGAGGTGGCATGCGGAGTCCTTGCCAGGATCGGTGCAGTGCGGGTCAGCTAATTGGCCTTTATACAGTGGTGTGGCCCGTTTCATTTGGAGTAGGCGGCTTGATTGACTGGGGCCTTTTAGTAAAGGGTGGGTGATTGGGGCGGTGCGATGGAGGGGCCAGCCGTTTACCTTATCGCAGGTAGGGTGTTCGTGTGCTTTCTGGACTGGGTGGGAGTGGGCTTGTGGGCTTGTAGCGGCGCGTTCCGGATGGCGCACTGCCTTTCCCGGGCCTTTCAACCATGGAAAAACCGACCATGGTAGTGGAAGTGGTTCAAGGAGCCTCCCGAGTATTAGTTACTTTTTCGTCGAACCGAATCCTCCAAAGCCCATGACCGCCGCTATTTCAGTGTCGACGCCCACGGACAATTCTTGTGCTAACAATATTCGTGCTTGTTCCTTCTGCGCTTGTTTCACAGCCTTTTTCTCTTCGCGCCGGGCAGCTTTCTGGGCCTTGACCTCTGCGAGCCGTTTGTCAAAGTCGAAGGATTTTGATTCCGACGCTTCCTTGGTCTTTTCCTGCAAATACACTTTCCGCGCGCGAACTTGCTCGATTGTCGAGTGTTCTATGTGGGTCGTCTGTCCCATCTTCCGGAGGTCTGCGGCGCGCACATGAGTATCCAGTAGAGAGCATACCTGAGACGCGAAATGTGCACACGAGATCCGCCGTTGATGTGGTCCAAATACACGGTGGTGTCCTTGTACGTCCGATTACACGTCTCGCAGTAAAATCCCGGCTGCCCCGGCCCACGTCCGCCCGGATTTTGGACGACAATCGCCTTCCCGAGACTCTTGTCGAACTCGAGCGACTGTTCGCGACGCTTCATGAACTCGGTCGGCTTCGGGAGGTCCTCCTTGTGGCCCTTTCTGGGTGCTCTGCCTGTCGTGCGCAGTGAGCAGGGAGACATAGTATGTAGTATGGATTAGATCGGAATTTGGGACGGACCCTGCTTCATGCGTTGTTCGTTCTCCTGCATGCGATCCCGCTCTTCCTCGTCCTTTTTTCGGGCGTATTCTGCGCATTCTTCCTTGTCCCATTTCTTGCGAAAGTCTGTGTCGCCTGCTTCGGCGGCGTAGGCGCCGGATTTGTCTGCCATGGCCACTGGGGAGAACTGTGGCTGTGATTATGCAGTAGTTTCTGACGGTAAATCGATCGTTTTATCCTGCCGAAGCCGCATTGTTGGCCATGAGGCAGCTTGACCCTCTCGTATTCGGCCCCCATCATACAAGTTGGGAGTTTTGGATTTCAAGCACGTCTTTCACCATGTTCTCAAAGGTATGACCCATTTTCTTAATTGTTACCACCCAGAACGTTCGTAATGTGTATTTTGCGTCGTAAAGTTGTGGTCCTCCCGTAAGCCGACAAGCACGACTGTGGATATACAGCGGTCTTCAAGTATGCCAACCCTTCGGACTATTACACGCTCCTCCACAAGGATATTCGGAGGTCCTAAGCCGAAAAGCGAACATGCTGCTGGTAATGATAATACCCAGGATAATCTCTTCGTGCAGGACTCACGAATACTTTGCCTAGAGCACACGGCATCTTCCGCCCCGTCTCCTCGACGTACCTTCAACGTCGTCCTTTTTGGCGAGACAGGCGTTGGGAGAAGCTCAGTCATCAACCTTATCGCCCGGAAGGAGATCGCAACGGTCTCATCGGATGTCAACCGTTGCACGATGCAATACAAATGCTACAACATCCCCTTCGACGACGTCAATTTCGCCATATACGATACCATTTGCCTCAAGGAGCCCCAGATGGACGTCAACAGTTACCTGATAGCCATTGAACAGGCTTATAAGCTCATCAACAAACTTGGCGCTGCTGGGGGTGTCCACCTTTTTCTATTTTGCTTGCGTGCAGGCAGAATAACGATGACAACGCAGAGCAACTATCGATTGTTCCGTGAGTGCCTCTGCTACGGAGAGGTGCCGACAGCTCTCGTTTTCACCGGTCTCGAGAAGGAAGTAGAGATGGAGGACTGGTGGGAGAGGAACAAGGAATGCATAGAGAAACTTGGTATCAAGAGCGATGGTCATGCCTGCATTACGGCAGTCCGGAACGACGCAGACGACCGCAAGTTCTTGGAATCTCAAGTGAGGATACGCGAGCTGCTGAAGGAGTGCGCCAGCAAAAACGACCCCTCTTATCCGAAAACCCATGTTTGGTTTGCAAGGTTCACGAGTGGGATGAGTGGTTTCATCAAGGGGAAGGAGGTCCCGAAACAAAATCAAATTATGAAGGTATTGACGCAGCGTTGTGAACTGGATAAGGAGACTGCGGGAAAAGTCGCCGCTATGATGGAGGAAGGTGATGTGGGGACGATTAAGGGCGAAGACAACGGTAGCGAGACAGACACCCCGCGCCCTTCTATTGATCTTGCCGGTCGGGTTACGAAGTCAGATCACCACCCTTTCGCATCAGGCAGCTATGGTGACATCTATAGAGGGATTTACCATTCCAATAAAGGGCCAATCGATGTACGTTCTCTGTGCACACTTGTGTACTATGGATAGTAACTGAAAAGATGACTAGGTTGCAATCAAGACGATCAGGATGTATTTGCAACATGACCAACAGCTGTCTAGGAACATGAAGGTATCTCCTCCTGGTGGCTTGTGTGCCCAGTCTAATTTAACTCCATCTCTGCCACATATAGCGATTCCGCAGAGAACTAGCTGTCTGGCAGGGACTGAACCATCCAAATGTTTTACCTTTCCTTGGGACCATTATGGACCCTAGCACAAACCCCATCATACCTGCCATGGTGTGCCCATTAGCTGAGAATGGTCCATTGACGGCATACCTCAAGAAGAATGACTTGACGCTCGCAAATAGATTGCTCCTCGTATGTCTTGATCAGCATTCTTGGAAGTGTCAGCTGAAAAGTAACTTGCCAGATTGACAATGTTGCTCATGGCTTACAGTATTGTGAGTTTCTCCATCCTGTCATTAACAATATCAGCATATTAGGTGGTAAACCGTTTGGCAGTACATTCTCAGGAAATAGTCCATGGCGATCTGTCTGGTGTAAGTTTCTTTCCTGCTCTCTTATTGATTACTCATGCGCTGGGACGAGCAGTCGAATGTTCTCATAGATGACGGAGGCACGGCACGTATTGCCGACTTTGGTTTATCTACATTGTTGATACGATTGGGAGGACCGATACTTGCCACAAATCACCACGCAAAGGGCACCCTGCGATGGATGGCACCCGAATTATTCGACTTCAGCGATCCCAGCATAATTCCGACAACACAGAGCGATGTATATTCTTTTGGATGTATCATGCTGCAGGTATGTGACGTGGTCTTCGTAGATATGGTCACCTTTGAACTAACTGAGCTCCAAAGATCTTGACAGGCAATATACCCTATCACTATCTTTCCAACGATCCACAGGTCATTGGCGCCATTGTGACAGGGAAGAAGCCTGCACGACCTGATAGCGAAGTGATCGACGACAATAAGTGGAAATTTATAAAATGGTGTTGGTCTCCTGCCAAAGCTGCGAGACCACGTCCTTCTAGTGACCAGATCGTCAGGTTCACGGAGATGGAACTCGCAAAACACCGCGAAAAGCTCAGCAAATGCTGATTCTGTACCGAATGAGAATGGGCGATGCAATAAGGCATGATGTTTTTGTGATTGATACACGGTGACTGACGGATAGATGCTAGGTTGGGACGAGCAAGTGTTGATCATATCGCCGTTCGGACAGTGGACGTCCGTCCCAAATCATGATGAACAATGGATGAGATGACGATGTCCTTTTGGATTATATGCACGTCGATCAGGACCCTTGTGGTGGATGGGAATTAGACTCAGATGTCGAGGAGGTTGGGGTTGAGGCTTCCGTACGGCTTCTCTCAGTGGAGTGTCTTTTTTTTTCGTCTCCTTTGGTTCACTCTTATCGCTTGTATTGGCTGTCCAAAAGCACCCTTTAGTAGTCTATTCGACATATATTATCATGCTCTCACTCGAAACTCGGAATGTCTCATTGCTATACATGTGATCCTCACCGTGTCGTAGCTTGTCTAGTGGTACAATTACTCGAGTGAGCGGGAGATTCAAAGGTAGGACCTGGAGCTTCACACAGCCAGTAATTTAAAGAATTTTGCTGTAGATTCACGTCCATTCCGACCATTCCAACCGCAGGGTGACCATAGATCCGGCAACGGCACCGTGTCGAGACTATGGACCAAGCGCTTTGCCATTGACACGGCCCATATGAGTTAGGACTTGTATACGAGAATTAGGAATATCGGGACTGTGCAGATGTTCAAGTTAATATGCTGTACTACATATTTTAACTGCCCTTGCCAATGTTGCCATACATAATCTATCCCAGGCTAATGATCATGACGTATCCTGAGAACAGTGCTGTTTGCTTGAAACGATGTGGTTGTTATTATGTCCATTGTCAACATTCTGACATGACTCGGTCGCATAGGCATGTATTTTTGAACAAGGCAGAGCTCGTGAGTCGCCTGATGCCATGTAGTGGCAACTTGGAACCGAAAAAGTTAGGGAGTTGTACAGCCACACGTTGTATGTACCGGTCGGAGGCTCCACCGCAGTATTACTTGGTCGGTTCGAAATTTTCGGGTCCCTTCTCCACACCAAGCTCTCCTCCGTCCGTATGTTCTGAAGTTCGCGAATAATGGAGCCCAACAATGAAATTCCATTCGCGGCGGCGTTCCCTCTCCCATTCCGCGTCGTGTTCCTAGTCGGCTTGGGCATATTAGGATGGACGACGAACCTCCACGGTCTGAAGCTGCTCGGTATCGACGGACCTGCCGCGTTGGGGTTCAACGCTAGTATCAACCAGTTCCCTCCTCGGTCCCCTTCATCCAATGTGCA
>JBBPMP010000504.1:0-10761 GCA_038090395.1 Boletales sp. KT-2023a
CTAGCTCTCTTGCGAAGGCAGAGGCAAACTGTGGTCCATGATCAGAGATGATAGACTCATGTAAACCGAATCGTTTGAAGACATTGTTGTAAAAAAGAAGAGCTACACCTGCTGCATTGATGGTTTTTTGGCAGGGTATGAGAATTACCCCCTTCGAAAGGCCGTGGTCGACCATGACCAAAAGAGAATCAAAGCCAGTGGACAAGGGAAGGTTGGTGATGAGGTCCATAGAGAGTTGGTGAAAGGGAAGAGATGTGGAAGAAGGAAAGGGAGAGAGGGGGGGGGGTTGTGGGATGAGTGTTAACCTTGGACTGTTGGCAAAGGGCGCAGCCAGCAATGAAATTGCAAACAAAGGAAGCCAAACCAGGCCACCAGAAATCACGTTCAAGGAGAGCTTTGGTACGGAAGAAGCCCATGTGACCAGTGGTAGGAGATTCATGAAGAGAGCATAGGAAGGATGGCCGAGAGGCAGGGGGAATGAAGAGGCGGTTCCGGAAATAGAGGTGGCCATTGTCGAAAGACCAATCAGCAAGAGAGGAATGGGGGAAGAGGGGTGAGCCTTCTTGAAGAGAATGAAGTGTGCGAAGCACAAGCGGATCAGAGGAGGAAGATTTGTGAATGCTGTCGGCTAAGGCAAGGTCAAGGGCAGAGATGACAACAGGATCGGGGAGGATGGAAGAGACATTATCGCGGGAGGTATCCACTTTGACATTGCGGGAGAGAGCATCGGCAGGGGCCATGCAAGAACCAGGGGTAACCTGCCAAACAATGTCAAAGTCCTGTAGGAGGAGAGACCAACGAGCCTGTCGACGAGAGAGTTTATGAAGATCCTTGAGGTATGAGAGGTTCTTGTGATCAGTACTTTATGTCGCCATACTGAGCACCATAAGAGGCTGGCAGCAGCCATTTCATTGGCAGTGGCTTGTGAAACTCATTGAGTCTTGCAAGGACAGCCCTTGCCTTCTTCAGGTTCTTGGTCTCATAAACAGACCAGCCCTCTTGCAGCTGTAAGCTTGGCATTGAGCTGTACAATCTGATTTCTTGCCAATTCATTGGCTTCTCAAAGCTGCATTAACTCTAGAGCTTGTGTAATCAACATTTGTTGGGCAATTTGGTGGTTAAGACATTCTATGTCAAGGTCATCTGCAAGATCCATAGTGTCAAGGCAGAGTTGAAGGATTTCAATCTGCTGTCTATCTGAGTGTTGAAACCAGAAGACTTTGTCTTGGTAGGATTCATAGTTATCTGCATATGCTTTAGCAAAAGCTTGTGCCATGTGAGAATAAAAAGGATATTTTTGATGGAAGGCACTTCACATGCAATTGTCAAATTCCACATTCCATTGATGCTGAGTAGGGATGTTGCAATGTTGGTCTCTCTTCTCTCACTGGGCATAGTAGTCACTAACCTGGTAGGAGTCTTGCAATTGATGAAATATATGGTTGAACTCCTGGGTCAGGAATTCATCATCTTCCTCTAACCCCTCCAGAAGAGTGGGTAATGATGAATAGTCCCATTCATGGTACCATTGTGCATGAAGTCTAGAAAAAACAAAATTCAGAGCACCAGCTAGCTGCATCTCCCAAATTTCTGTATATTGGTCTATGTCCTGTGAATAAATTTCAAAACCTTGTTCATGAACCAAATAATGAGGAGTGTCATCATAAGAATAAACCAGAGTGGGCCAGCCATGAGCCTCTAACCATTCATGTGAAACACTCAAAGGCTTAATGCCAAATGCAGGCATAAGGTGTGAGAAAATGAGATAAGAAAAGGGGTGACACACAAAGTGTAAGTGTCAAGAGGAGAGAGAAGAGTGTGCTGGTTCACACAAGTACCCAGGAAGTCTAACTCTAGTAATCCTTTGAGGGGAAAACCAAGAGAACTTGACTGAAGTTCTCCAGTTGTCTATTGGGATATATATACTATGTAGGGGTTTGTGCATATTGTACATAGATCTAACTGATCAAGTCCATGCTGCATCCTTAAGGATGTGGCAGTACTGGTCTACATGCATGATTGGTGAGGCATACATGCATATATCATGAGGGAAGCTGTCCATTGCCTCAAGGTGTGGCAGATCTAAAGATAAATGGAAAACATGTAAAACATATGGTGATCAGAGAAACACAGGGTGTCTGTGAAGAAGTGAAAGTATGAAATGCATCTGTGTGCAATGTGAAAAGAAACATACACTTAGATCTTGTCCATTTGACAAGATGTACACCCCATAGGGGCTGTGAAGATAAGATTAGTTAAGGAAAAGGGGTCCATTGGCCCAAAGAAAAGGATCATAGCAGTCCATCAGGAACCAAAGGAAAAGAGAAAAACATAGGTAAAGAAAGGAAAAATATAACATCCATAATATTCATGTAACCATTTGCCATAGTATAAAGAACTGGAGATAATTGGGTACCAGTTGTTACTCTTCTCATAGCCCATGATCCTCATGTTGATCTTGAAGAGAGTGGCATGTTGGTCTGTGTTCGCTAGACCAAAATTGATGCCAAAAATGCTTCTTTCCCCTAGAAGAGGGATTTGAGGATGCAGAAGGTATATGGGTGCCTTCTCAAGGATCATTGTTGGAAGAAGTGGCATGTTGTCGCCATCCTGGTTCTTTGGGGGCATTACATTGCCACTCAGGTTTCTTGCAGCTAGTTCCTGCTCATGAGGATAATAGACTGCTGTGAGAAGGAGTTGAACCAGATGATGAGAAGGTAGCATCTCCAGATAGAAGGGAATGTCCTGATTTATTCCTCCATCATTGAACACAAGTTCAGAGAACCAGGTTCTGTCCAGAATGCATAGGAAGTCCAGGAGTAATGTTGATGGTGTTTGATCCTGTTGCATATGATCCAGAAGAAGTGGAGATGGTTCCCTCAGATGAGAGTTGCCATCTGCATTGATGACATAAGGAATTGCATCAGATACAAACACTGGTATCAGAGGGCAAATGATGATGTCATCATTGGTAACAAGTTGGGCATTGAGGCTGGCATTCTGCACTACTGCTGGTCAGTAATGGAAGTTCCAGAGTTGAAAGTCATGCTGCAAGTGAATCCAGTCTAACAGACAAGAAGATTGGTCTTGTTGGTTGGACTTTGAGATCATGGAGTATGCTGGCAAGGATTGACTCTGCATGTTGGTCGTTGGATATGGAATTGGAAGATGAAATTGGTGAAGGACAAGTTGGACAAGGTGGAATAAAGACAGGAGGTGGAAATGGTCTAGGAGAGAAGACTGTAGAAAAAGGTTCAGGTTCTACAATCCATTCTGATAGGATTAAGAACCTTACTGATGATGATGGTAGGTCTGGCAGTGAAGTTGGAAGAGAATGAGGTAGAGGAGGAGTAGGTGGATGAAGATGTTCTATGGTATTGGAGTCTTCAGTGGAAGAGGGAGAAATGACCATAGGAGATCCTACCTCTGATGTTTGGAATTGGGTCTCAGCAGTGTTCTACTGGTTGCTAGAGTCAGATGTATTCAGAGATGGAGTCTGTGGAACAAAAGGTTCCACAGTCTCAGTAATAGTCTCAGCAGGAATCTGCTGGTTCTCACCTAGTTCTTCTTCATTGAGTGTTGGACTACCAGAAGTTGCAATTGTAGACAATGGAGAGGAGAAGCAATGTGGAATTTGAGATGAATAGGGAAGTCGATGACAGTTTAAGTCCTTGTGGTGTCTCATTAGACAATCCACAGTCTGTTCCATGGTGTTTGAATTTGAAACATCAAAGTCATTAGGAATGAAACCCATCCAGAAGCATCAATCATGGTTGACAGGATAAGGAGTACAAGCACCAATAGGTTCATCCAAAGATGACCAAAGTCCCCCAAGAGGGATCATGATGTTGAAAGGAAGATTTGAAGGAACCAGAGTACTCACAAGTGTGATATCTGTGATCTCTATTGTCTGATAGGGACTGTCAGGTAGACAGATCTCTATATGACATAGGTCAGATTCTGCTTGTGGGTTTGAAAGTAGAAAAGAATGCATAATCTCATGAACAGTAGAAAGATTAAATGCAACTGTGACAGATGTATTCTCATGAGTCCACCCAATGTTATTGTAGGTATGAGCAGCCATCCACAGTGCAAAGTTCTGGCCCAACATTTCCAAGAGGGAATCTTCCCCTATGGATCTCCTGATGCAGAGACAAAGCTCTTCAAGCTCTGCTGTCACCTTAGATTGAGTGAGCAGCATTGTTTCAAGAAAAAGGATCTCTTCTATCAAAGATGGAGAAGATATGTACCCTTGAAACATGTGTCAGAATATATCAAAAGACAGTATTCAGTACCCAGCCAATCTAAGTGGGGCTCATAACCTAAAGAAAGTGTAGATAGCACAGGCTAATATTACACACTACTCTCTTGGATGTGCAGTACAATGATTGTTACGCTTGGTCCAGGTAGGAACGAGTGTAGGCTCAAAGAGAACTAGAGATGAGGGTCAAGGGTTCGAAGGAGTCTGAGTAAGACTTGCCAGACGACGAAGGCTTCAACCGATAAGACGATCAGCGAGAGATCAGAGGTTCGGTCAACTTAGAGAGTCAATGGAGGGATCAGAGGAGTCGTCCGATGAGGATGTCAACAAGAGATCAAAGTGGTTTCGAAGGAGACAAGGTAGATTGAGCAGAACTAAGCTAGAGTACAATCGATGTACAATGAGGCTTAAGTAGTACTCAAGATAAAGTTAAGTCGGAGAAAGGAAAGATAAGAATTGCCTTATGGTGAAGATAAGAATAAACATGAGGCAGCGGAAATGAAAGACATGAGGTAGAGATGAGAAAGGCGTGTGACGAACGTGTTGTACGTTCTAGAACACTCTAAAGAAGATAAAGGAACCGGGTAATGCCGGTCTGAGTATGACAAAGAAAGAAAAGAAAAGAAACGGAGGAATTGTAACAAGGGTACTGGGGTTGAAGGTATGGTGGCAAGTGGGGTACTGGGGGTGCTTGGACAAGGGATAGTTACTGATGGTGACAGTTGGGTTGAGGTGTCTGGGGCAGACATAGAGGGCTGAGTGGTGTGAAATGGGAAAGCTACCAAGGTGGGGGTGTTTCTGCCAGTAATTCATTTGAAGGTTTGTTGATGGTGGCACTGACCAGTGGGTGGGACAAAGGACTCCTCATCAGAGGAGAGTTCTGGGGCATTGATGCTACATATGGTGGTCTGGGGGTGGTCCTACTCTGTAATAGGAGGGACAGGGGAGATTCTTGATCTTTTGTTACACAGGACGTACCTCAAGTAGACCAAGACTTGACACTGAGCTAGTCCAATGAGCAAGACACTCACAAAGGGGTATGACTCAGCCTAAAGGACATGAAGACTAAGACAAAGGACTATATGGTCAAAGACCAGACTGATGGAGAGATGACTGAGGAGACTGAGGGACTGAGGATGACTCAAGAGTATGCTGGATTGCACAGATCAAGAATGAGGTACAAAGCAGTGGACTACAGGGTTTATACAGTATATGCAAAGATTTGTAAGCATAGAAGGGTGAAGAACAATGGATAATAAAGGACATGTCAGCATCAGGTAAGCAAGAATGACAAGGGATAAAAGGATGTGTCAGCATCAAGTAAGCAAGAATGAGTAAAAGAAAAGAATACAGCATACTTGTGATCAGGGAGAAGAAAGAAAGGGGTGCTTAGACAAAGGGAAGAAAACTGTAACAAACATTGTCAATGTGGAGTTCTCAATGCATATGAGTATGATATGGCATTGGCAAAAGCTGTTTGTAAGTTCCAGCAAAATCTGCATGTAAATCCAGGAAAGAAAGGTATTGAAATGGAAGGAAGTGTCACATTCCATGCCCTTTCCCACTCCTGTGCACTCAATCCACCCTCCTCCACACCTCCTATCTGCCCTCATCTGCACTCCTTGCTCAACTCCACACCCTTCTGTCCAAAGTCCAGTATGCTTAGTCTGCCTTCATGTGACAAGTCTGGACATCTCTCAACATCTGCCTCCTTTCAGTTTCTGTTCCCTATTGTTCTCTATTTCATTTCCACATTTACTCCTAGTCTTTTGTCTCTATTGTCTTCTCCATTTCTTGTACCTTCTGTTACAATTGGTCCGGGTAGGAACAGTTGTAGACTTGGAAGGATCACCTTCAAGTCAAGGAGGTCAGGGGTTGCATGTGTTAACTCAGGAACAGAAGTTCGGAGTGACAGAGTGGTGCCGTATGGGCTTAGGGGCGACTCAGGGGTCTTGGGGTCAGAGTTGGGACAGGGGTTCTCAGGTGACGTTGATGGCGTGAGAGCGGATCAATGGACTAATGTCAATCAGACGTAGTATGGGCAGAGGGATCGTTGGGGTCGCTGCTGGGGGCAATGAGGAGACTAGCTCTGATGGAGACTAGAATACGAAGGACAAGGGAAGGGGTAATGAAGGCCCAAGACTGAGGACTGAGGGACAAGGGATGAAGACGAAAACCCAAGTAGGAATTGCTTAGGGATATTCTATGATACAGGCTGGTATATATACTGCTATGTGCCAGTCATATCAAGTCAGCAAGGCAGCA
The DNA here is from genome assembly GCA_038090395.1 of Boletales sp. KT-2023a. Taxonomy (NCBI): domain Eukaryota; kingdom Fungi; phylum Basidiomycota; class Agaricomycetes; order Boletales; species Boletales sp. KT-2023a. Next base: position 6,527 of record JBBPMP010000504.1, read on the forward strand.
TAAGGCTGCAGGAGAATAGCCATAAGGCTGGGTGTTCTAAATAAAAGCAGACAGCCAAGTGCTGTGATCAGAAGGGCTGTCCGAAGTAAAGATAGAAACTGTGCAAAGCTGCGCACATAGGAAAGCATAGGAAGATCTAAGAAAAGAGTGATCAGATCCAGTGTAAGACTGTGTCTGATCACGATCATCTAGGTTTGGAATGAAAAGAGATAAGTCTGGGTGAAAAGGGAAAGGAGAAGTCCAATGAGGAAGAGGAAAAAGTGTAGGGGTCTGTACAAATCGTAACACCTTCTGTCTTTCCTGAGCATGCACCACTAGTACCTTTTACGTACTCCTTAGGTTCTGCTCTCCATTCTCTGGTACATAGCATTCACTTGCATGTACTTAAAGTCTGTACTCCACTGAGGATTAGCCTCAGTTCATAAATCGCATCTAAGTTACTTCCCATCTCATTCCTCATCCTCTCACACTCTCTCTCTGCCTTGGTAGCATCTGCTATCATTGTATCTTCATCTGACTCCATCCTCTGAAATCTGAGAACACAGATAGTGCAACGGCACAGGCAATCCCTAAAGCCAATGTCCTCTCCATACAACTCTGCCTCTGACCTCCAACCCCTGCTCCCATCTTGTCCACTCTGCTCCAACCTCTGGAGATGTGGAAGAACTGGGCTTGACAATGAATTTTCATCTAAATCAATTACCATAGAGGCAATATCAACATTGGAATTGGCAAAATGCATACCCACTTTGCCTTTTCCTTTGTTCACCTTTTGATGTTGGTGCCACTCATATGCTTTGTTATTCTTTTGAGAAAAAGGTCTCTTTGGAGTGATGCCCAAAGGTCTGGATTGGGACTTTTTATTGTTTAGCCAGCAACAATCAGTGGTATGATTCATGCGATGGCATTTGGAATACTTTACATTAGTAGGTGCATTCCAGATTGCAGTGGTCTGATTTACAGTTGGTCTTGCTCTATCTCCAATCTGGTTGAGTAGATTTGCCTGGGATTGCCAATTGGTGGTGGTAGTCTTCAGAGTGTACTCTTGGAGAATACTTTTCCCCACCATAGCTGGTGTGAAATTCTGAGTTGATGTTGTATGGACAATTGTAGACACCATTGTGGCATAACCACTAGGCAAAGCATTTAGCATAATCATGGTGGCAACAGAGTCATCTAAATTAAGTTCAGAATTCATGGCTTGATTAAGCAAGCCTTGAAAGTCCACTATTTGCAAACTGAGATGAGTGTTAGGGTTGAAACAGAAACATAAGACATCTTGGAAGACAGAAAAGATTCCAGATATGCCTTGAGGCTTGTATAGAGAAGACAAGTATTCCCAAAGTTATGGGCATTGGATTCTGTTTTGGTTGTTTTGTTGGATGAATCTTGGATAATAGTATGGGAAGTTGGAATGAGGTGTTGCATGGAAGGAAGCATGTAGGAACTGAGAAGTGCAGCCACTTGTTGATCAGTATCAATCCAAAGGGCTTTGGTAGTGTTGTCCTTTTGGTTACTCCAAAGGAAGGAACCATCGACAATGTTCCATGATCTGAGCATAGTAAGGACATTGCATAATTGTGATGCCCAAATAAGATAATTTGATGGACCTTCTAAAGGTTTGATGCAGCTAGTGATCTTAGGTCTGATTTTGATAGCAGCCATGATTACCAAGGAACAAAGGTTCCTATAGTAATAGAATTCACATCAGTATATGAAAAAGAAATTCTGAGGTAATAAGAAAATGAATATTGGCAATGCATGAAATGGTTGTTCCTATAGCATGACTTGTTTCAGATTCAGACTTGGATGGGGTGTCTGGTCTAGTGGTTTCTTCTTGAAGAAGGTTTTCAACAAGTAAAACACTAGTGTCAGGTAAATTGCCTGTATCAAGTATGTGTTCTTCATCAAACTTCATTCAAATGTCCATGTAACAGACTTGGTGTTGCTTCTTTATTCTCTGCTTTTGTCTCTGGTTAATCTGGTGTTCCATGGGTTTCCACACTACCCATGGATCTGGTGGGTCTGGATATATTACAGTCCATAACTCTTTGTTATCTTGGTATTATTGAGAGTCCAGTCAATTCAAGATCTAAGTTTCAAAGGTATCATAGGAAAGAGTTGGAAAATAATGGTAGTTCTTGAGTTCTATCTCCAAAATTGGGTCTCAAAAATAATAAAAGTTAATGCATGAACAGTATGGAGTAATTGTTTTTGGTCCAGGAGAAATTGCAAGATCTAAGAATGTACTTCCAGAAAAGTAGTTCCTAGTGACATTCCACCGATGATAGTGACTGGGTGTGCGGTACCCTGAAGATATTGCTTCCATTCCTGTAGGGCCAGAATAACTGCGAGGAGTTCGTGATCATAGATGTCATAGTTTCATTCAGCTGGGCTGAAGGTTTGGGAGAAGTAAGCACAGGGATGAGAGTCACCATTTGCATCGTTCTGGAGGACAGCACCAGCAGTGAATAGGGATGCATTGGACATGATGGAGAAGGGATGAGAGACAGTGGGGAAAGCAAGGACTGGTGAAGAGGAGAAGCGGGACTTCAACTCATTGAAGGCTCTTTGTTGAAGAGGGGTCCACAGCCATGGTTCATCTTTCCAGGTGAGGAGGGTAAGAGGAGCAACGAGGGTGGAGAAACCTGGGATGAATTTACAATAGAAATTGACAAAACCGAGGAATGATCAAATACCCTTGACAGAAATGGGAGGTTTCCAATCAGCAATGGTGGTGAGTTTAGCCGGATCCATGTGTATACGTCCTTGACCAATGATAAGACTGAGATATTCCATCTGGGGGGTGTCAAACGAGCATTTTGAGATCTTGAGGGAAAGGTTGTGATCCCATAGTTGTTGGAGAACTCGTTTGGTGCAAGAGTGATGCAGTTCCATGTCGTCCTTGGTGTGAATACCAATATCGTCCATGTAGATCTTCAGCCAGCGCTCGGCGATCATATCAGCAAAGATGTGATTCATAAATGCTTGGAAGGTAGGGGGAGCATTGTTGAAACTGAAGAACATAACTGTGGGTTCAAAGAGACCAAGCGTGGTTATGAATGCCGCTTTCCATTGATCCTCTTCATGAAGACGAATGTTATTATATCCCCATTGAATGTCGAACTTTGTAAACAGAGTGGAGTCTTTCATGTCATCAATGAGTTCAGAGATGAGAGGTAAAGGGTATGCATTGCGGATGGTGTGAGAATTGAGGTAGTGGTAGTCTTGACAGGGATGAAGGATGCCATCCTTTTTCGGTACAAAGAAGAATGGGGTGTCTTCAGGTTTTTGTCGATGAAGATGTGGCAAGCTTCTTTTTCAGCCGGATTGAGGGGGTAAACCTTGGCAATTTTTGGGACAAAGGATGGTTTGAGATCAATGGTATGATCAAAAGAATGGTGGGGAGGTAGAGTGCTGAACATCTTTTCGGAGAAGACGTCCGTGAAGTTGATACACCAGGAGGGAACTTCCATGAACTTTGGTTGTTCCTGTTGTGCTAGCTGGGTGGACAGAGTTATTTTTCCAAGGTGTTGGGGGTAGGTCTCATTGATATCCTTGTTCCAGGGCAGACACTCACTAAGAGGTACCACAGCATCCTGGAGGGTGAGGGTATTGGCAGACCAGTCAATGATGGGGTTTCATTTCTTTAGCCAGGTCATTCCTAGAATGATATGAGAGGAACCCAGTGAAGTAATTAGGAAGGTGATTTTGTCAGATAATTGGGGAAAGATGATGTTAGCTGAGATAAAGTATTGGATGGTACCTTGATGATTAGGGGTACCATCTATGTTGTATGCAGTGAGTTTCTGAGGAAGTCATTGGATGGCAGAGTGAAGCTTAGGTACTAGGGAGACATCGATGAAGTTGTTGGTTGCTCCACAATCAATGAGAGCAGTGGTGGTAATGGTTTGGGATCCTGCTTGTAGACGAATTGGGAGACGCATGGTTCATTCATTTGATAGGCCTACAAGTACAGCAGAGATGTCTAGGGAAGAGGATGTTACTACATCTTCCCTCATTGAAAACCTGAAGAGGAATCATCCTTAGCTTCCTCAAAGCATAGTTTGAGGGTTTGAAGGATTTCTCCTTCGTCCTTTCCAGTGGTGTGGAGTTTGGCAATGTAAGCCTCTAGAGCAGAGGGTTGTTTGGTAGGTGGAGCAGGGGAGAAAGTTTGGGAGATGTAGGAACAAGGGTGCCAGTCGCCATTGGCATCAGTTTGAAGGAGGACTCCT